>JAEIFU010003741.1:0-24601 GCA_018904235.1 Lordiphosa stackelbergi | reverse complement strand
GTCTGGCAGTTTTTTATATGTGTTGAAACAGATTATATTATCATAACTGGAACGTATAAAGACGCTACACACAAAGAAATCTGTGGGTATATTTAACCGATATTGAGGGTTAGAAATGCGCCAACCCACAAAGTTGGTAATATTAACCAAATTGTAGAGTAACTTTCACGTAAACCTTTACGTAAGAGGAACTATTGCTATAGTAAATCTAACCGAATAAGAATAAGTAATATTTACCAATGTTTACAGTAAGTAATTTCCTTACTGAGTTCCCAGTAATTTTACCACACAATTAGTAATTTGACAGCTGTCACACAACTGTTCAACAGTAGGGTGGGATACTATTTTAACTGTCACAAGTTGGCAATCTACTTGAGCTCATCATCATCCCAGAGCAGAAGAGGCAACCCCACTAACCCCACCCACCAATTTTGGTTCTGATACAATTGTTTGAATTAAACAAATATTTATAAAATTTTCAAAATTGTTACTTACTCTGGGGGATTCGAACTCAACACTATTGGATGCACGTCTTTACCAGTTACGCTACGGCGCGCGTAAAAAGCAACGCGTCTAACATATTACTTGTATGAAATCTGCCTAAAATTATGCACGAAAAATTTCTTGAATATTTCATAAATGAGACCAATAGTAATTCTCAAGTTCAAATTCCGTTCAAGTGCACCATATAAGATCAACTGAAATTTGCTAAGTCAACAATTTTCGCGGTTATATTTGCCGTCGGAACAGTTAATCGGTGCATCAAATACATTCAAAAAGTTATACTCTATGTTCGGTTAGATTAACTTCTGGGTACAGTTAAATGCTGCAAAAACAAAATATGAGATGAAAAAATCACGTCAGAGTTACTATTTCTATGGTAAAGTTACTGTAGTAGCAGTAACTTATTCAAACAAAGATAAATTTGGCAAAATATTTTTAGTTAATTTTACTAAGAGTACAGTTGTTAAATGCAACAACAAAACACGTCTTAAATAAATACGTGAAACTTACAAATTTCTTCAGTAGATTTTATTGTTAGCACAGTTACAAAACAACAACAAAACCACATGCATAAAAAATTTGGAAAAAAGTTACTGTCAGCGTAGTTTTAATTTTACCCACCAGATTTTTTTGTGTGTACCATTGAAAACAAAAAAGTTTTTCTCACTAGAACTATTTTTTGGACCGATCTTTCCTATGGCAGCTATATGCTATAGTCATCCGATCCGGCCGGTTCCGACAAGTGTGCAGCGTATTTATACGAAAATACTTCGTGCAAAGTTTGGTTAAGATAGCTTTAAAACTGACGGAGGAGATAGCATAGAAACAGACGTACAGACGGACATACTTATCAACTCAGCTCGTCACGCTGTCGCGCTGATCAAGACTATATATACTTTATGTGGTCGGAAATACTTCCTTCTATGCGTTACAAACATCCGGACAATTTAATATACCCTCTCTAAGGCTATAAAAAAGAAATGCCTGCTTTCTATGCAACGAAGCACGATTTTTAATAAATAAATATTAATTGGTATTCTTGGGGAAGCAGAGTTACAGCCCAGCATTAACAGCTGTAAATTTTTAACGTGGTAATGGAAATATGCGTACTGTACAAATGAACAGGTATAAGATAGGCGTACGGCGCAGCTGTTTTGCGGATGACTAGTTAATTCCAAAATGGTTTTTCTTTAAAATGGACCTTTCAATAGATCAAATCTGTTTTCTCTGTAGCAATATAACGGCTTTAAAGTGATTTTGGCCTTGATACTTGCAAATAGCCACCGATTAAGAACAACCTTTACCTTAAATATTTGGCCAACTATTGTTAGTACAACTACGTAAAGTACAATTTCATTTCGTCTTAGGGGATTCCTCCCCTTGAACTTTATTTTTGGACTAAAATAATTTGGGAACAGTATAAACTTTGGTCTGTTCTTAAAATCTACTTCAGCTTCTTCTCCTCCTTTAACTCCTGGAGTCGCGCCAGGCGCTGCAGCAGTGTGGGATGCGAATGATTCCAGGTTGAGTACAGCCAATCGTAGACAGGAAATCCCAAATTATCCAGATTCAGCTTGATTAGAGCCTGACCCAGCTGCTCGGCAAAGCCCAATTTGAACGCAAACTCATCCGCTTGATATTCGAAGCGACGCGAGAGTATGGTCATGGCGAAATTAATGATTGCATTGTAGGGGGCCATCACGTAGGTGAACACAATAAGCAGGCCAACCAGTATGGGACGTGTGCCAGGATGAAAGCCGAGTGCCTCGTAAAAGGGGGCGAATTTGAAGAGATAGCCAAAAACGAGGAACATCAGAAAGAGATGAACCTGCATGATGACAATATTTTTGGTGACATGACCCAATTTCCAGTGTCCCAGTTCATGGCCCAAGACGGCCAAAACTTCCTGATCCGTACAACCTTTGCCTTTCTCATCCTCATTTAACTCGGAGTCGTCGGGTTTGCCTTTGTTCAGCAGCAGCGTGTCGAAGAGCACAATTCGCTTTGAGTTCCACAGACCATAGAAGTAAGCATTGCTATGGGAAGAACGCTTGGAACCCTCCACCACATACAGTTTGGTGAGAGGGAATTTAAGAGAGGCGGCCAAATCTTCAATGGATTGCCTCAATGGACCCTGCTCCAAGGGCGTGTACTTATCAAACAGCGGGGCTATGAAAATGGGATAAATGGTCAGCAAAACCAATGAAATTATGCCCGTAAATAGCCAAAGCCAGATGAAGAAATTTTCTCCACCACGCTGGACGATAAAAACTATGGCCGCAGTGATGGGTACCATTAGAACTTGAGTGACCAGGAATCCCTTCAACTGATCCCAGGCAAAGAAGCCACCAGTTTGCTTATTGAAACCATGTGTCTCCTCCAAAACAAAGATTTTGTAGATCTTAAAGGGCAATCCCTTGAACGTGGCAAACACATTTGAGATGACGACAAACACACAGCTGACTAGAATCTCATTGTCGGCATCCCATTCAAGTTGGCTAACCACATTCCTGGACATCTGCCAAATGACTGCAATCAGTCCGATGTAGAGTTCCAGGCAAAGCAGAATAACATCCATAAGCAGGGCCTTGCAAATGCCAAAGTTCTCCTGATCCAAACCATATTTGCGAGCCTTATGGAAGGTCTCCTCGCTCATATGGGTCGTCAGCTCGCCGGGGACTTTCAAAGCATTCCGATAGACTTTCACCTGGGTGGGGGAGGACAAAAGTGTACAAATGAATTATAAAATGTCATTGTGCAACTCTAATTTTATCATTTCGATTGATAAAAACAATTTAATTGCTTGATGACGAGTTGAATATATCTTTCTCGCTTGCACAGGCAGCGGCTCATGCGGCCGGCAAATGGTTCAACGCTTCCTTACCTGTCTCAGTGAAATATAGATTTCCAAAGCATTTTCGATAATAACCAATGCTAAAATGCTGTATAAAACTGTTTCAGCTTCTATTGAAGACATTTTGATATTATAAAATCATTAAAATACTCGAAAAGGCGAAAAAATTGGCAAGCAGACGCTGACTGTCGCGTCAGAGCCCCTAGTGATGGGCTAGTAGAAGTTACGAGCAGAGATGGGTGCGGGCCTGGCGTGAGCGAAAGACCTTTCCGACTTTTTAGCCCCTTCTATAGATTTTAAATAAAAAGTTGATTATAGCCGGCTCTAGGTCGTGAATAAAAACACATTGGTTTTTTTAAGGATTATTTCCAATATATTTCGGAAGCGCATCGGCCTCCGTCTTCAGGGACACTACAAAAACAATATGCCAATTATCACAATACATTGAAAAACATTATTTTACATACAAAATTATGACACGTCTGTTCCGCTTAACGTGGAGTTCAAAACTAAATTATTGCTAAGTGAGTAAATGTCTGTATAGGTGCGCGCAGTTGTCAGTGTCAGTCTTATAATTCAATCTCTTCTCTGTTGATGTGGAACTGATGTGTAACATTTCAAGAGTAAACCGTTTCCTATAGTTACTCTCCTGTTGCAAAATTGTTGTTCCTTCAAAATTTGGTGCATGTCCGCTCTCCATACAGTGTGTCGCAAGTGCCGTTTTTTGTATTGTCGTTTGGTGTCGAAGCTTGTAGTCAGATTTATGTTGTGAAATCCTTGTTTTGAGCTTAGACTTTGTTGTTCCAACGTATAGTTTGTTGCACTTGTTCTCCAAATCTCCATTGCAAGGTATTCTGTATATCACATTGCTTTTGTCGTCTTTGTCTATTTTGGATTTCGTCTTGTTGTAAAAGTTCCTCATTGTATTTGTGGGTTTGTGGGCTATTTGTATGTTATGTTTGTTGAAGCACTCAGATTTCGCGAAACGCTCTGAGAGTTGTAGAACGTAGATAAGGCTCCTAAAAGATTTTGATTGTTTGTCGTCTTTTGGTTTTTTAATCCTATTTTTACCAATTAATGATTTTATAATCCTCATTGGGAAGTCATTATTCTTTAATGTCAGTTTAATTTCGGAAATTATGTCATTATGGTAGATCTCGTCGCTAATACTCAGCATCCGTTGTATACAGCTGGCAGCCGTATTTATTATCATATTTTTTGGGTGTTTGGAATAAGGCCGATGCGCTTCCGAAATATATTGGAAATAATCCTTAAAAAAACCATTGTGTTTTTATTCACGACCTAGAGCCGGCTATAATCAACTTTTTAACAATTAGAAAGGTCGCCAACCAACAACTTGATTTTAAATAAATTAATTGACATTATAATGGGAGATTGTAATTAATCATTAAAGAAATCTGTTTAAATAAAGAAATTGTACAAGAAATTGACACGATCACGCCTTACATCACTCGTGATTGGACCTAGTGTTGGCTCTATATAAGTTCGTGAGAACTTTTCCAGCCCTGAACTGTTACTCATAATAGTTCCATCACTAACCGACAAAAAATGTTATTAATTAAACGATTTCACAGCAATATACAACGCATAGCCCACATAGCCAGGTCCCATCAGCCAGGTGACTCTTTAAGTGTACAGGTTTGTGCTGTACCTGCGTGTTAATACTCTTGCCTCAATTTTAATACCTCATGCTAACCAGGGCTGGGTCAAAAATGTGCGCCGCCTGAAACAACACATCTTCCTGGACATAAACGATGGCTCCACCAGTGCAAAATTTCAGGTGGTCTTACCACGTAATCCGGACAACCAGAAACTAACCTCGGGTAGCTTAGTAAAAGCCCAGGGTCGTGTACAAGTGGCGCCCCATGGACACTGGGAATTGCATGCGGAGCAAGCCGAAGCAGTGGGTAAGTGAATGATTGTGGGTTATTGGCTATGTTTAAAGTTTCTCTTATGTTGTAGCCGAGGGTCACTTGCAGGATGGCTTTCCCTTCTCGCCCAAACAGCAGCATCCGCCGGAATATGTACGAGAGCATTTGCATCTGCGTTCCCGCATTGATTATATAGCCGCACAGATGCGTCTGCGGCACAAAGCCCAAAAGGCCATACACGATTATATGGATGAGTTGGATTTTGTGCATATACATACTCCCCTATTGACCACCAATGACTGCGAGGGAGCGGGAGAGGTGGGTTTTGGTTTTCGAGTAAATGGACAAGTAAATGTAAACTCTCGGCTCTGTTTTTAGGTCTTTCGAGTGCAGCCAGATTCTTTAGATCTACTCAAGCACATGTCCCGTCCACAGATTCCTTTGGATCAAAGCTATTTCGATCAGAAGGTATTTCTGACCGTCTCCGGGCAGCTGCACTTGGAGGCCATGTCCTATGGTCTGGGTAATACTTATACTCTACAACCAGCCTTTCGTGCTGAGAATTCCAAGAGTCCTCTGCATTTATCCGAATTCTACATGTACGAGGCAGAACTAGTCCAAGTGGATCATATGGAACAGCTGGCGCAATTCATTGAGCAGATGATTAAGACCATTACCCAAAGCCTAATGGAGAAGAGTTCCGAAGACTTGCATTTCTGTCAAACGCAGGCTCAGGCTTCGCAGGATTTACCTTGGCTAAGGGTTCCCTGGAGTATACTCTCTTTTGACGAGGCACTCGGTGTACTGAAGCAGCACAAGAATGCATATACAACACCTCTTAAGCCCGAAGAAGGTTTCACCAAAGAACAGGAAATGTTTCTGGTTAAGCACTGTGGCTGCCCCGTTTTCGTAGTCGACTGGCCCGTCCAACAGAAACCCTTCTACATGAAAGTCTCGCGCTCCAATCCGCAACGGGTACACGCCTTGGACTTACTTATGCCCACGGTGGGTGAGTTGTGTGGCGGCAGTTTACGCGAAAATGAGGCAGCCCGCCTGAGCAGTCATCCCCAGCTTCCCAAGGACTTGGACTGGTATGTTGAGCTACGCAAATTTGGTGGAGCTCCCACCGCTGGCTTTGGTATGGGCTTTGAGCGTTATCTGCAACTCCTGACGGGAGTGAAAAATATTCGAGATGTGATTCCGTTTCCACGTTACCCGCACAGTTGTAAAATGTAAATTAAAAGAATGATTTGAGAAACTTTGGGGAGTTATTTCATTAGGGACAGCAGAAGTTCCCTCAAAAAACCTGACTAATACGAATTTAGAGTTGTCCCAGCATGGGTTTACGTCCTGGCCAAGCCTCTTTGGCGTATTTCTTCTTCTGCGGGCCCAAGGCATCGCCTTCTCCGCTGGTATCATGAGCCTCATGACGCACTGGAAGAGAGAATAGCTTAAAACCTTCCACAAATCTTCCATTCAAAAACACTCACCGTTGGCATTGGCCATGGCCAGCTTCTGGGCTATGGATGAATTAGCCGCAACTGGCTCATCAAACACCGGCGTAACATCTGGCGCTGGATTAGGCAGCAGCAGACCCAATTTGGAGCCTATGGTAAGCGGAGAAATGGGTTCGTGCGTCTCATAGCTGGTGGCTGGCAATCCTTGATACAAATTATGGGGAGAATGGGGTGACGTTTGCTGGGCAGGGACGGCTTCCTTTTGATGTTGCTGTTGATGCTTAATCTCGGCCAGACTTTGCTGAAACATTTGATGGGCGTTGCTGACATGGCCACCCGCATGCAGGCCCATGTGATTGGGCTCAAAGCGTGCTCGCTTGGCTGGCACCACCGTGGTCTGCACCAGATTACGAAAACGTCCCACATTTGGATCCACATCCTCCGGATTGATGACAATTTCCTCATCATTGAAGGTGACATTTCTTCGTTTGCGTCCGGGTTTGCGCAAATTGGTATCATCGGCTATGCCCAGCATAGAAATGCGACGATTATGCGCAGTGTTGTACTCGGTGAGGTTCTGAAAGTGTTGGAGTAGTTTAGAACCCTAATTAAACCCTAAATCTCATTTCAAATTACATCCAATTCCGTTTGGCTCTCGGGCAGACCCAGTAGAGCCCCATCGCTGGTCTCACTGAGTGGCAGATCCTCCATGATGTTGCTATGCTGACCCGCTGACGGCCGCTCCCTGAGTATATAATTCCGGGTGGAGGCTCCAAAATGAAATGTGGAATTAATTTGCAGTTGGGTAGGCTTATGGGCCTCCAACCTTAATGTGCCTATGAAAGGTGCCATGCGCTGCAATACAAGTATTTACACATTATTTGTAATAGTTTCCATGGTCCAGGGACCTACTCGAGCCCAGATCCACCAGATAGGCAATGTTGAGATGCTTGTGATACACAAAAGCCGCATGCACGCGCGAACAGGAGGCATGATCTATGCAAAAATCATTCATCTGACTGTTCCGGCCAAATAAATAGCAACGTTTCTCATCCACCATCAGTTTCTGGACCAATTTCTCTTCCTTGAGCACATCCAAGTGCAGCCCAGTAGGCGGTTTGCCAGCCCTGAAAGTGAAAAAGGGGTAAAAATCATTGCTGCTGACACAAAATGAGAAGATCTGGGATTGGATTAGTTACCAACTGGGTATGTCATAGCTATTTGCCATTTATTAATTAACTGCAGCAATTTTGTTATAAAAATTAATCAATTTGTTTATACACAATTTGCGGCTTATTTTATTTGGGGCTTAGTGGTGGAACTATTTAGGGCTGACGAAGCTCTCACGAACTGCCATCACTTTGATGTCGCTGTCACTGCGACTTGTTTAAACACGAGTGGTAATGGGCGTAATTGTGAATAAAATATACCATTTATAAACCATTCTGGTTCCGCCAGTAATACCTGGTTTCAAATAAAATTGAAAATATTTTGAATTTTCAGTGCTGGCAGCTGCACATCCACGGTTGCCACTCGAGAAAGATAAAATGCACCAAAAAAAGTAAAAAAAGAACCATTTTTATAAAAAACGAGAAAGGCAAAGCTAACTTCGTCTGACCGAGTTTTGATACACTTGAAATAGCTGTCTCAAGGGTTAGACTTCGACCAAACTTCGCAGATCAGCTTAAAAACATTACAATTGCCATGACCGTGTTTGAGAGCAGTAATATTGAGAACAAACAGTTTTTCTCACAAAAACCCATTTTCCGAAGTTAAAGGTCGATAGCTAAACTGAGGGTGACACGGGCCCGTCATCTGTCAGAATATTATACTTTATGTGGTCGGAGATGATTCCTTCTTGTGTGCAACTTCGAGAAATTATAAACACTTTCAAGGTATAAAAAGAGCCAAAATTTTTTTTTACTTTTTTCATGTTATATTTTCAAAATATCTTTTTGACCATAACGTAAAATAGCGCAATCTTCTCATTTCTTAAGTGTTCTTAAACTTAAAAAAAAATAAAATTTTTCATGTATTTATTTACTTCTTAACATTATGAAAACGAAACAGTCAATATTCAATATACTGATATTATATGTATAAATCACACTCTGAGATCAGTTGCTTTCCTATATTTACAAGTCTTTGACAGACCACACATAATTTGGATCTGTACTCGTACAGAGTTCCTTGCATAGCATTATATTTGATACTGAATCTAATTCGAGTTTATTTCTCAATTTGGTTTTTATCAAACTGATGGTAAAAAATATACGCTCTCCCGAAGCAGAACTGTGTGGAAGGGACAATATATTTCTTAAAAATTCTACCAATTCTACTAATTCCTCCCAAAATAAAGATATCTCCTCTTCTTTTTTAAACTTAGCTTCAGTTAAATTTAACATGGCCCATTGAGAAATAATTTTATCTGGATCCGATTCACATAAGTACTCAAAGTTTTTAATTAGTGGCATTATTTTGGTTTCTTCGCTAGAAATTACGTTGGCTGGTGTGATCATAATGAGAGATTTAATATCCTCTCGGCCAAAATCAAAGCGCTGCATTATTTGCAGAACCAGCTCCAAGTTAAACTCGCGTACCGTTTCCTTTACTTTTAAAGTTGCGGATTTCTCCATACACTGGCTATCCATATATTGTTGAGCTTTAAGACCAACAAAAATGTTGTCAACGGGCAACAAATAAGAATTTAAGTCGGTAACATTAAAGCGATTAAGGTCCATATTCATTAAATATGAGTGAGTAACAAAATTGTTGAGAATTACTTTTTAAGTAGATTCTAGTCTTATATAAAGGAAAGGTCATTAATAATTTTCAAAACATATTTTAAAAAGTAGAAATAACATTTATTTTCAGGTTTACTTAAATTGACTATTTCTTTTGGCTTAATATTGTTGACTTCTAGGGTCTGATCTAAGAAAAACAATTGGAGAGCATCCCACTGCTCAAGCATTCGCCCAATAACTTTTTCTAAGGACAGCCATCTTGTCATTGCTATTCCCAAAATTTTGTGTGGTTTTACTTCGCATTATTCTTAGAACTCTTTTAATTCCTGAGTCCTTTTCGGGCTCCAAGCAAAATATGAATATATATTTCGGCAAAGCATTGAATGCTCGATGGCAATTTTTTGCATGCGTAGCCCGAGCAAAGGTGTAGGGAATGGCAAGTGCGTTTCAAATAAAACAAGTTTGTGTCCCGCTTAGCTTGGCTTTAAGGCTATTTAAACTTCCAGCCATAGTGTTTGCGCCGTCAGTTGCAAGACCAATTAAATTTTTTAGGGGTATGCCATTTGTTAAAAGAAATGATTTTACTGCTCTAAAAATCGACTCTGCATCACATTTTTCTAACTCAATCAGTGTTAAAAATGTGTCTTTTATCATACCTGTTAGAGAGTGAAAATAGCGTGCCACTAACACAAGGGCCTTTCGGTTTGCCACATCAGTTGTTTCGTCGACAATTAGGAAAACTTCGAGATTTTTAATTCAGTTACAATGCGTTTTATGGATTTCTTGCCAAGTTCCTTGGACATTTGCGTTGCCTTGGTTCGCCCACATTTGATGTCCATATGCACGTCCATCATTATTTCGTAGCCAGCGAAAATGATCAAGCCACTCCGACCGAAATTTGCTGTGGGCGGATACAGCAACTCTAAAACAAAAATTTAATTATTCGACAGGCGCTATAAAATACTATTGTCCAAACTCACTTTTTGTTTTCCACCTGAGAACTAGTGTTTGTGGTCTCAGCGTCTGTGTAAGAAGACTCAGTGCAAGTTTCTCTTTTTTTTTTGTAAAAAACCTGAACGTATAATCAACATATAAGGCATATGTTGTGCTGGTGCTTAAACTCTTTTAACTTACTTAAGTTTTTTTCAGTGTTGACAGGGAAAAAAATATCCAGATCTACATTAGGTGCGGAATAATGTTCAAACTTTTTCGCTTAAGCCAATTATAAGCAAAAAGAGCCAAAAAGAGCCAAATCCAATAAAAAAGTGCCAGTGCACCAAGAGGAAAAAAAAACCACCAGTTTTGGTGCAAACACACCAAGTGTGGCAACCGTGTGCACATCTCTACTTCGGAGTTACCAGACATACAGAAAATGATTACCTCTATGATTGCTTTAAATAACATATTAAATACAAAATTATTTCTTAAATTAACAATTTACTAACACCATTTCAAGGTCTCGTAGGTTTATTAAAAAATATTAAAATTTAAAAATGATTTCATAGCCAAAGTATGGCAAGGTTGCTCTATAAAAACGTTTCGGTTGAGTGAGTGAGAGGGAGCGAGTTGAAGAGACAACAAAAGACAATAACAACTGGCCAAAGCGGATGCTTCCAAAAATAGTTAAAAACGAACGATTACGTAGCTAATTTAATTAGCTTCTAATAATAAAGTGCACTTTAAATTGCTGAACTCCTACCTTATCTATATATCTGGCTGGATGCCATCCGAAACTGGATTAAGTATTCAAACTGGAGGTCATCGGTTCATCTCAGCATCATTAAAAACTTGACTCGTGACGTGATTCATAGGTTGTGATAATTATAAAACATGGTTACCACCACAGTTATAGCGGATCTGTGTATATTCCTGCTTACCTGGAATGTGGGCACCCATTCGCCCAAGCAACAGATTCTCGACTCATTGCTCTCCTTGAATGGCACCACTCAGTGTCCTGGTAATCAATTGCCTGACATCTATGTGATTGGCATGCAAGAGGTTAGCACTAGCAAGCAAGTGCTTAACATATTCCAGGATGATCCTTGGGTCCTAAAGATCTCCAGTTATCTGAGGGATCGCGAGTTTGTCAAAGTGGAGAGCAAGCAATTGCAGGGAATTCTCATTACCATGTTTGCCCAGCATAAGCATATACCGCACATGAAGAATATCGAAACCGAGGAGACACGCACTGGCCTGGGCGGTTTGTGGGGTAATAAGGGAGCTGTCAGCATACGCCTAAGTCTCTATGGCACAGGTACAGTGTTCATTTGTTCCCACTTGGCGGCCCATGACGACAAGCTAAAGGAAAGGATAGAGGACTATCACCAAATCGTGGATAACACCAAATACAGCTATCCCGGATATCGTCGGATTTATGATCATGATTTCGTGTTTTGGTTTGGTGACCTCAACTTTCGTTTGTCGGGTGACACCTCCGCCTGGGATGTGCGAACTGCGGCCGAAAATGGTCAATATGAGGAGCTCCTTAGATTGGATCAGTTACGTCAGTTGATGGAATCAGGCAACGCCTTTAGTTTGATGCAGGAGCAGCTACCCAATTTTGCGCCCACTTTTAAGGTTGGGAATTTTATTTTCAAATAACAAAATGTTATCTTAATTGATTTTCTATTCTTTCTCTGTGCAGTTCACTGAAGGCACAAACGACTACGATTTGAAACGTCGTCCGGCCTGGTGTGACCGCATACTGCATCGCGTGCAAAGCAACATTTACCCATCCATTACGTTGAGTGCCAAGCAGCTTTCATATCAATCCCATATGGACTATACTCTCTCGGATCATAAACCCGTCTCGGCTACCTTCAACTTTAAAATCGAGGCCCAGAATCAAACCTACACGGATGAGGAACTGCACGAGATGACCCATGGCTCGGCCACGACTTCGGCCACAAATGTTAGTTTGCTTTTGGCCCTAATGGCTTTTGTAGTGCAATTCTAAATTTGTTTTTCTTTGGCTTTTTGTAGTTGTTTAATGCCCAGCTAGAGGCTTGGTAGAACCAGGACGCTTTCCTTAATCATTTCTGAATATTAAATTGATATCCTTACAGAAAAAAAAGCATGTGACATAAAGTACAATCTATGGTTGAATCTCTGCTAGTCGAATAAGAAGAAATATTACCTGTACCTCATTTTTTTAAATTCTCATAGTGAAATTATATAAATATAAATATATGGTACAATTCAGGAATGTATACTCCTTTTTTGATATATACTCCAATTCTAACATATCAAGCAATGTTTTGTGATATGAATTGTGAATTAAAAACTTAAAATAACGAATGCATGTAATTGTAACAAATATGTATATATTAAGCATTTACTTAAAGACATTCAACTGTAAATGATTATTGTTCAATAAAGCTATAAATTTCAACAGTGCTGGGGAAGTACCTAGCTATTTTAATCTAGGTACCTAGCTAGTCACCTTTGTTGTACCTTTTACCTCACCCACTTTCAAATTTACATTAAATCCATTGATCCTCCATACTTCTCAAGACGTTAAAAAATCTACAACGATTAAAATGTATTAAAGATTTTGTAGGAAAAAATTGTCATCTGGTGTACGTGTCGTATGAGTAATTGTGCACAAAAATTTAAGGCAAATGTAAAATTTTCAAATAAAACTTGATTAGATATATATACACCAAATCGAGTATAGAAGCCACTTAGTAGCCTGTACTTTTGGCTTGGTTGATGAATCATTCGCCTTAGTAGGAATGAGCCACCTTTTGGTAATAAATTATTTTGTCAACGTAGTCTTTTATAGAAGCAATGCTCTCTATCCCTGGGGGCTTCAACTTATTTATGCCTTTGAAATAATAAGATGGGTCTAGCATCATGAAAAATCATTTCATAAAGAAGCTCTTCATATGACTGAAATCTGTTTCAGTCGAGTCATTTTGTTAAGGGTACTGTATAACTACAGAAAAATTTTTTTGGATTTTTTAAAATTTGTTTTAGCGTTCTATTAGGGAACTTTTTTAGGCAGGCTAGGTCATTAAGTTATGGATATTGTCCACAACTTTTCTAGAACAAGACACGCACAACACTACAAAAGGAGGCTTAACAACGATCATGATACCAATTCAATCTTCAGCTGTCTGCGCCTGTCCTTAGTGTGTTGGCAAAGGTTGGCTCATGACAGAATTGCTATGAATGCTTGGGAATCCCCAAGGAAAGCCAAAAGAAAAACAAACATCAGCAGCAAATGCAAAAAACACTAAGGTTTTGTTGTATTTTTGAAAAATTTGTGATGTTAGTTGGATGCCCCGCTTTAACCAAACCCAGGGGCTAATTGTTTGAATTGCCCAAAGCAATCAAACGGGGTGTTGTTTTTTTTAATGAAACTATTTTAGGTTTAGTTTTTCATAAAAAAAAACCCAGAACCTAACTAAAAATTTTACGATTTTCACACAAAAAGGCTCAAAAAAACAACCATTTTGCCTATTAGGGTTTTATAAACATCCTGTAAAACTTTCAAGCAGATCCGAAAGTGTTTTTTAGAGAAATAATAACAACAATTTGTATTTCCGACTCTCTATATACCGAAAACATTTTTCATCGATACTCCTATATTTAGTAATTCCAAGTTTTTTTTTTTTTTAATCGAAAAAAAAAAATTAATTTCCTAATAGTCCTCTACCTTCTTTAACTTATGCCAAAACTATTCGATGTTTATTCTACTTGAGCTCCCCGCCAATTAAATTTGAAAACAAATAAATAAAAACAAAACAAAAAATTAAAGAATTGTACTAGAAAATTTTTAAGATTTTTTCTGAGAACTATTGAACAACCTGTTCTTAAAATTTTTGGAATCATGGGCCTATGTTTTAAATTTTCTCGGAGCTCCAAAATATCCCAAGTTCAACCGTCGTTCATAATTAATAAGAACAACAAAAACTTTATATTTAATTTTAACCGTCGACTTCCTATGATAAAAATATTGTCTAACTTTGTTAACAGCAATATAGTTTCTGTATAATTAAATTTTTTGAAAAAACCTTGAAAAAATGACACCTGAAGGTAAATGTTTGGGGACAGATGACAGTCACAGCCGGCTAGGATCAGATCTTTGCAGTTGCCTAAGCTTCTGCTTTGAAAATTTTAGCAGTCTCGGTTGGAGCAAATGCTTTGTTTTGGTTTATGGGTCTTCCACAGATTTTCACTTGCTTTTAGTGAGACACTAAGAAAAATTCCCTCCTAATACCTAAAACCTGTTATGCCTAGCCCAAAATGTGCACCCACAACTGCATAACCATAACTGAGATAATACTAATCCACGATCAAATACGATGGATAATGAAAGCGAAAATAAAATACTGCACAGAAAATGGTTCAAGTTTTACCGTGAATGACTAACATCCTTATTGCCATCAAATTATGACAATCCCAATATAAATGGCAGATGTTGTTACAGTCTTGGAAATGCTGGTTTTGAAATCTCTGTGTTTAAGAACGCTAACATTAATATTAAACACTCAAACCCATTTTTCGACCTATCCATACAAAATTAACAATCAGCGAGTTTAAGAACGATAAAATTCAAAACAAAATAGTTTTTCTTACCATGAATCACTTTCCGACCGTTCGGTCCCATGACAGCTATAGGATATAGGCAGTTCCGACATATTAGCAGCGCGCATTCTAAAGAAAACTGTGCAAAATTTCAGCTCTATAGCTTTAAGACTAATTGACTATTATTGTGTGAAGAAAATCACCCTGTGGCCAACGCGGAAATTTACATCTTTGTGTTTTACACACATTGTTAGATTAGATTAGTTAAGGAAAATATCTTAAAAAAGAACTCTTCGCAAGTGAGTCAGTACAAATTAAAACTTACAACCGTGCTCACTTAAAGGGGTATAATCCTATACACAGAGAAACTGACATAAGGACGGACAAAGCTCAATTGGCCTGATCAAGAAAATATATGTGGCATTCCATACAAAAATAGTTTTTTTCTGCCATGATGTCTCCAAATTGTATGATAATTGCCCCAAAGGGAGCTTATTATGAGAGAAGCTCTAACACCAAAATTTGAGCTTTTTTTTAGCTCTTTTGCGGAAGTTTTACGCTTAAAAGATTAATATTGTGAATTTTTCAAATTTTAAATAACTCGAAAACTGTTTAAGATTGAGCTTTGAAATTGTATTTCAAATGTTCAGGATTACAAAGCCCTTTTGAACCAGCGCTCTAAATTATAAGCATAATGTACTTGTAGCATTAGGATAAGTAGCCAATAAAGAAAAAGAAAAAAAAAAAAATTTTTTTAATTTGAAAAAAAAAAAAATTTTTCAAAAAAACTTAATCTAGCAAAAAAGACCCAACCTTCAAAAATTCAAAAAAAAATATATATATATATATACAAAAGCCGCATGTTTTCCAAACATTTTGCGTGCTTGAACACATCGGTAGCTTGAAAATTGAGGAAGTTAAAGCTATTTTTGTCATGTAACCTAAAAAAATATCAGTATGGAAAATATGCCAAAAATTGTCTAATAAATTTTATTTTTGGTTCTTTCCCACATAATTTATTTCTTGTGATAGCGAAGGGGAGCGGTTAAACGGCTTCCCAGGCAAAATTCTGCCTGCAGGGAATAACAAATGAAATACTTACAGCTGAATACCCTTATCAATGAGCAAATGATTGTTTGAAAACCATTAATTTTTTTCCAGGTTCCAAAATTGTAAAACCATCAAAGGGACGCTTGGGATTCATCATGCGGTTCCTATGAATAATTCCTCACTTAAAGTTAGGACGACATTAAGAAGTGTAATTTCAAAAATAGTTAGAGTGTAGCTTATTTTTAGAGTATCTTATTATCACTTTTATTATATCATACTATTACTATGAATGCGAATTGTTTTAGTTTTTCTTTTCAATTTACTTTTATTTTTTGGCTAATATAATTATTAACAAGCAATACGATTTAATTTAAGAAAAAATTAAAGTAAAGTTGTTAAAAACGAAAAAGGCAAAGCTAACTCGTCTGTACCGAAGTTTTGATACACTGAAATAGCTTGTCACACGGTTAGCGACTTCGACCAACTTACATGTTACCAAGCCGATATATTGAGAACAAACCAGTTTCTCACTAAAACCATTTTCGAACGAACAAGAAGTAGTCATCTGCCGTAGTAAAGAAGACTCTGTCAAGTTTAGCCGATAGCCAAAACGGCGAAGCGACGCGGGGAGACGGAAGCTTAATCGCTCGTTCGTCACTGATCGATATATCTTATGTGGTCGGAGTGATTCCTTCCATCGTTACAAACTTCGGGCATTATATACACTTTTCAAGTGTATAAAAAGAAAAACGAGAAAGAAAAGAACAGTCGAGTACGCTATTGTTTTAAAAAGGTCTTTTTAATCCTGGACATTTGAAAAAAATGTAAAGCTCTATCTTAAACCGTTTTCGAGTTATTAAAAATTCACAAATTCAAATTCGACTCGGACCATGCACCGAACCTATGTTTTTATCTTTCTGAACCTGAAGCGGCCCCTTTCGTAAATATCCCTGTAGTACGGCGTACCGGTACTGGATCTAATGAATCCGCTAACTATGGGAATGTCCGCAAAATGTACCGTCGGTGCGACTCTGCATTACCAGTCGTTAGTGTAGGGGTGAGTCGGTACGTCTCTGGATTACTAGTCGTCAGTGTAGTGATGCATCACCTGTCGTTAGCGAGTGTGCTCCCATCACTACACTGACGACTGGTGATGCAGCGTATACCGACCCATCACTACACTGACGACTAGAATTCGTTAGGCAAATAACATGGCTGGTGGTTAGGCTGGTGGCTGGTAGTAACGATTCGTTAGCGGATTCGTTAGATCCAGCCGTACTACAGGGATATGAAAAGATAGATATATAGTGTGTTTTTCCTACTTTTCAGGAGAGCAATTATTAACTTTAAGTAATTCTGTGAAAAAAGTGACTGGACCGATAGTGAAATTTTCAGACAGATTGGAAGCGTTTCTCTTTCAAGAATATAAATCTTTTGAAAAATCAAGTTTTTATTTTTATAATTGGACTTACAGCCAAATAATGCTGTAGTGTTGTTTTTCCACATTTTATTTCATGATACAGACAAGCACATCAATAGTTGTGTTGTTTTTCCATTTCAGTGTACTCAAAATTGTCTGACACATCTCAACTTGTTCTGTTTTTCCATGTCCGTATCAGAAGAAATATGTAAAGTTTTTTGAGCTGTGCGGTTTTTCCACAATATCCAAACTTTTACTTAATTTATAACCGTCACATTATGTTAATGTATAATATTTACTGATAAAACAATAAGCAAAATCTAAACTTAAACCTTAGGGCAAAACTATGATTTTTATTGTACATTAACGCAGCAAGTATTACGTCGCTTTTATAGCTTTCAGATTTCTACGCCAATTCTAAGAACACATGAAAAAAAACTAAATTAAATTGCCTTTGAAGTCACAGCATAAGTCAAGTTATGTATTAAACATTCAGAGAACTACTTTTGGAACAAAGAAAACACTTAAGGGAGTTAGGATGTCGAAATATCGATATCGAATACTTGTTGAATATATTTTTGGTGTTTATTTTTATAAGATTCGGCCATAAAAAAATTAAATAAGGGAAGGCCTTGATATTACTAGTATTACTGACATTACTAATATCCAAGAGAAATGCCCTTAGGGAAACCTTCATTTTTGCCAAAAACCCAAAAGTTCATAAAAATATCGCAAAAGTTATCGATATCGATATTTCGACAACCAAAAAAACTTGGTTTGTCCCACCCCATTCCTGGCAGATGCCGATTTGGGTAAAAAACTCGATAAGTTATGCTTGTTATTTATAAATTCAAGCAATCAAGACTTATGTTGTTTTGTTTAACCGTCATATCTTTGTAACCACCCAAAAAAAACCTTCCATTTCCTCTTTCCCTTCTAAAAATTTAAGATGCGTCTACAGAAAAGTCAACCGAGACCAATAATTAAAAAGAACTTAAAAAATTTTTTTTACCATATTTTCATGGAGAAATAATCAAAATGAAAATATGAGAAAATTAAATAAATATTAGCCCATCTAAAATGTATTCCTAACTATTGTAATAAAAATGCCTTAGGATTGCATTGATTTTTGGTCTCGAAAATATTTTTAAGGGTACAAAGAATGAAAAATTATTGCATAAGACATCATAAGAAACTATCGGGTGTGTCCATAAAATCTCTAGAGGCTTTCGTGTATATATATGCCCGCCTACTAGATTAGATGACAAAAGTTGAGCGATTTGAAACCGCCTGCTCAAAGCTAAGTAGATTTGATGCGTACGGTTTTCCTTTGTCATAATCTAGTAGACTGTCGGATTTTTGGCACTTCGCAAATAAAATAGTCCCAGTTTAGTTTGAAGTTCAATCAGTTATACGAAAATCTCTAGAGATTTCCAGGACACCTCTGAATGTGATTGTAATTACCTTTAAGTTTTTATAAATAAAATAACATGAATATAATGGGGAAAAGTAACGTAACGTCAGTTAAGGTCACGTCAGATACTTATGAATAAGATAAACTGGAAAATAAACTTGTAATTTTTCAAATCCTACAAAAAAATTGTATACAAAAAAGCTTTGTCTAATTCGCAGAGTTTTTGAATTTTCTTATTCAAATTAAAACCCACTTCCGTTTTTTGTAACGTCACGCCAGCACACATGCTTATATCTTTATCTCTCTATGATCGATTGATGTCATTGTTTTTGCTGATTGTAGTGCTACTTAATTGCTACTCAAATATAAAACAATATTTTTAAAAATCCAAGATTTTCATATTTTTAAAAGAAATTTTTTTTTACAAACGTAACATCACGTCAGTTTGGAAATGCCCATAGAAAAGGACCAAACCTTCAGCAGAATTTTACAGGTTTGCACCCTTTTTTATAATAATATTTGAATGACAGACCTTAGACTGTCTTAATTTCCTTCCAATAATTAAAAGTAAATATTTTTGTCCTACTTATGTAGGCTTTAAGTATTTTATGTTTTTTTTTTATAAACAAAAACACTTTGATAATAACATCTGCCCCTGCCCCTATCAAAAACACAATGCAAAAGTTCACACCTTATCGTTTGTCTTCCCATTAAAGTTACTTTTTATTATCGTTTGCCTAAAAACAACAATAAACAAATCAAACAACAAGCCACCTTCAAAATGAGTCTGACAAAAAACAGGTTAGCATGGGTGATTTTTGTTCGTTTATTTAGACAAAAAAAAAACAAAGCTGACGCTAACAGACAGATAGGGACTACAATAATTGAGCTACCGCCAATCATCATCTGGCTATTTGGGGGGTTTTTTCCCAGCTGTTCTTTTTTTCACTGCAGGTTACAACATACACCATTAACTTAAACTAAAATATATATTTGTTGAGCTTTTCTATAATTTTCTGATCGAGATAACTCCGAAATAAAAAAAGTACCCATTCGATAATTGAACAAGTCCATAAATCATTTAACAGTTGTCAACAAATAAAAAACTGCACAATATATAATGTAATAAATTTACGCAATTCTGACACTATATAAGGAAACTGCACCGTTAGATTTTGTCGGTACTTTCCCCCTGGAAGTCAGCGTAAATAATGTAAACATTGGCTGAATGTTTACACTGCCTCCATGTTTACTTTATGCGATTGCTTGGGCGAATCGTTTGCTATAATTTAATTGTTAATAAAAAATTTCAAGAGCCTCTGGTTCTTCGTTCCTCGAAGCTTTCCAAGCAACTGACTAACACACCGAAGGTAAGACGAGTCGGGCTTGAAAACCTGAAATCGAAAGCTTTTTGGAGCGCAGCGAATAATGACCGACAATTTGAACTTTGTTTGTTAATTGAATTTGTGGCGTGCAAATTGATTAGACAAACAACATTTTGTTTGCATTTTTCTTATGTTATTAGGAAGTGTGGAAAAATTGTTCGCAATTTTTTAAACATCAGAATTTGGTTTATCTTAGAGGGTAATCTCCTTTCTTTTTACTTGGATGACTATTAAATTAGGTGTAAATTTATGATCAACACTTTAATCTACAATTTAGATGAAAATTTATTATAAATAATTTAATCTACAATTTTTGAACACCGATAAGGGAAAAAGTACCCAAAAAAGGCCCCAAAACCAACATTCTTTATGGTTTATTGTATTTACTGATAAACAGCAAATAAAGGTTTATACAAAATATTCCCCAGTTTTTACATAGTTAAAGTTGATGAGTGGATAGTCGTGTGCCACAGGTGCACATTAATCATCCTACAATTACTATTAAAAATATTATCAAAGGTCTCCCCAAAGATAGGGCTACTATAGACGAAATTTATTTCATTGTCATGCTTACTATTAGGGTACAAAGACGTAGACTCAATTTTCTTCTTTTTTTGAGGGGGGGTACAACATTTTGTGTGCAATTTATCAGAGCCTTAAAGGAAGGCTGTGAACCTTTAAAATTTTGGAAAAGGTTGGAACCCGAGGGAAAATTTAAGGTTAGGTTTTCGGACCGTTTCTTTTACTTATTGAACCTACGGTTTTGGTTGGAAGCTTGGTTCAAAGATTCTAAGGTTGTTCTGAAATTTGTTTGGTAAAAAAATATAAGATTACTTTTTGTTGATCCAGCTTAGGAAGATACTAAAATCGTTAATCAATACCCGATACTTAAGTTTTATTTCTTTTTCGAAGTCGTAATATACCGAGTTCGTATATTATTTTGACAGCGATACGAGCTTGGTTGGCAAAATTTCGGTAGTGGCATTGAATCAACATATGAAATATCGTGGCTTAGAAAAATTTTTTGAATGCCCTGCTCCCTTAGGTCTCTAATCAATCGCTGATGGAACCTGGGCTGAATCCAGTCTGGATGTGTTATCCATCTACCAGTTAATATGGACCTTTAATGTTCGGCCTTGTTCTTAGTTCTACTTCCGCTAACATTTTGTAAATTAATGCAGCTTTTGTTTTCTTCGGAGACTATTTTCAAATCATCAGCAAAAAGCTAAAAAAAGAGCGCAGAAAGCAGTCAGTCGCTCACCGGAGTTCGAAGCGATTAGGTTGAAGCAAATTCGCACACCAATACACCCTCACTTTTTGGCCTCTCTCTCGTTGGCGAACGCTGCTTTAAAGCAGGGTTCCCCAAGCAGAGAGCGCGAAAACGTGACTGTGTCTCTCTCTAACACACAATGAATGTTGACTTCGGCAAGCATTCGTTAAGAATTGGCAAGTAAGTTCGTGCCCCCGGGGCTATCGTTGGGGAACTCTGCTTTAAAGTAAAATCAACTGATTGTTGGTGATGACCAGTTTGGCCATTACAGCTATATATTTATATAGTGAAAGTGGAAATGCTAAATATTAAACTTTTAAAAATGCTTCACGTTCTTTGAATACTTATTTCCTCAAGAAACAAAGGTCAGGAACCAATACTCATCTCCATCTAATTCTGTTGTAATCTATTGCTTGAGCTCACTCCAAGTTTTCCAATACTTCGAGTTTCTCTCTCTACAATGCTATAAGCTTCAAGTCTGTTAATTTTTAAATTCCAAGACCACTTTTAGAAAGTGGAATTGATTCATGTTCTTTCAAAAGCAAGACGGAAAAGTTTTTCGTTTTGAAAAGTAATGCTTGTTGGTCTGTGTTTACAGTTGATGGATTTAGTTAAGGTGAATTTTCCTTAATTCTGAAATCAATCTAAAAATTTTTAGTGATATTTAGTTTTTCTTTCTAGTCTTTAAAAATTATAATTAAAATTTATTTAAAAAGAATTTTTGTTTGTTACATTCCATTTCCATTCCATTCCATACATTTTGAGTCCACATTTTGGCATTGCAAACGACAACGAAGAGTGAAATCTAAAAGTAAGCCTCTCTCGTTTCCGATTGATCTATGTTGATCGTTTCCTTGGACTTGTGGTTTTTCTCTTGTGTATCAAGTGCCATTCTCTTTGGGATCGGTGGTTTGCAAAAAGTAAAAATAGAGCAATTTCATTCGGAATTGAGAATAGGAAAACGAATCCGAAGCGAAATTGCGTACGACTTACTTTTTAAAAAGTAGTGGAATTGAGAACATGCCCGTATCGATTACTGTGATAAAATTTGAAGATCAATTTCTTTATTTATTTATCTAAATCTATTTCATTCCGTTTCGCTGCAATACACTTATCCCGACGAATTGTCCACTTATTATAGCACTTGGCACAGTCCAAGTTTTCTTTTATCATCTCAATCGAGTCAAAACGGAATAACCAGAAGTCCCACGGAGCCAAATCAGGTAAATAAGCAGACACAGCTGTTACTAACAGTGTTACCAAGTTACAGAAAGAAACAAATATCGATTGGAAAAACTCGGGAAGTTTTAATTAAAAATTAACCTTTTAATTTTATCAGAGTATCTTATATTTCTCTCTATATTTAGCTCTTTCGAAATTATACCGCTGCTGAGGAAGGAAGGAAGCATCTCCGACCACATATAGAATATATATTCTTGAGCAGCATGACGAGACGAGCTGATAGAGCCATCTCCGTCCATCCGTCCGTTTCGTCTCCTCACTCAGTTTTAATCGCTGCCCATTTGTTGGAACCGCCCGGATCGGATGGCTACAGCATATAGCTGCCATAGGAATTATCGGTCAAAAAACTGTAAATAAGAAAAAATAAGAAAAGATCGGTTGAAAAAGTTGATCTAGTAAGAAAAGTCGTTCCCAAAAACCGGTCAAATGTCGTTTCCTCGCCCACAAGTTCGAAGTCAAGATCAATTGTCTTCTCGTATGCAAGCAGTTTTCGTCTTAAAAAATCAAGAAGAAAAAAAATCTAAATTGAAGCCGATTTCAGTCTCGCCGATTCGTGCTAGATTTCTCTGGGTGTATTTAAAGCTGCGGGTTTGGTGTGAGTGCATACAGCAGATTTTCGCAGTGTGCGCCTAGTGTGAATTGGATATAAGAATATCAAAATAAAAAACAAATTATTTTATTTTCTAATGTAAAAATCTTTTGAAAAACGTTGCTCTTGCTCTCTTAATTGATTAACTTAATTACGCTGCGAATTCGTTATTGTATTACGCAGAGATACCCGCGCGTATAGGCGCTTACGCATAGCACAAACCAAAGTATATTGCAACAACAATTTCGTATGTTTTCTCTCTTCTCTTTCTCTGCTATGCCTCATGCAAAATCGAAGGCAACGACAAATACATAAATACACTAATGGGCATAATTATTTTGACCAAAAATAATTCATAATTAAAACCATTATATCTTTTAAGCAAAAAATCCTAAAATTTTGAAATTTATATCGGATATTGGTATAAAAGTAAGCTTTCAATAACACATAAGTAGTTTACAATCGGCTGCTTAGGTTAGAAAATAAAAATCAAAATGTGTAAATGGGACTGGCATAAGTATTTTGACAGGATTTCAAAATTAGTTTATTCTCAGCACAGAACCTAAAATGGTAAAAAATTGATTGTTTCTAGACAAGTTTTTCACGCTGAGTCCGAATCTGGCTTTAGAAATTCCACATCTCTAATGGATTAACTGTAAAGTGGACATAAAAATGCCAAAAATGGCGCTTTTTGCCCATTTTCCCTGGACCCTATGTCCTAGAAACGAGCTGTGTTTTAAAAATTAGATTTGTCAAGTTATAGTACTTAGTTTTATCAATAAATTGTAGTTCATACTTTCTTCATTTTTATAAGATATAAGTTCGTAATCGATCAGCGAAGAATGGCCGATTTGCATGAAAATTTAAATTTTTTGTAGTATCCGATATAAATTTCGAAATTTTAGGATTTTTTGTTAAAAAGATATAATGGTTTATTTATGAATTTTTTCTTGTCAAAATAATTATGCCTACTAGTGTATGTATGCGTCATCTCTGCGTAGATTTTGTTGTTGGCGACAAGTGATTTCTTGTGCATCAAACAGACACAAAAACATAAAATAATCGCTTATTCTCTTGCTATTTTTTGCTGGCTCTGGGTATATCTGTCTTAAAGCTTAAACCAAACTTCTTTTCCTAAGTAACGGGTATTTGATATTATTTCGAACAAATTATTTGACAAACTAAAGGTTCCACTCAAATCAAAAAATATTATCTCACTCGAACTTGTTTTCTTACCGATCGTTCTAC
>JAEIFU010003740.1:0-24615 GCA_018904235.1 Lordiphosa stackelbergi | reverse complement strand
AAAAAACAGATTTCAGCTTTATGTTGTACGCTGTTTTTATGTGAGGATTGCTGTGGTATTTTAGGCGGCCCAGAATCACTTGTACCGTGGGTAAAAGTGGGCAGCTCCTCGTTGCCTACTCGCAACTAAAAGATGCAATTGTATTAATTAAAAATGTATCAATGACTTGGGTGTAAATTAATACATTTTGCTCGTTTCCAGAAGTATTTTGTGATATTGTTGCAGGCCAGAGAACAGTGTATTTTATTATTTTTGGCTTAATTTGCAAAAATAAGAAAATCGATGAATCCCGACTTTAAGATCTACTCTGCCAGATAACGTCTGCGATGGGGTGAATACCTAGAGTGAATTTGCTGCTGCTAACACCAGAACGCAACGGAGCTGCAACGCTGCGACATTGGCTTTCTTTTTTCTTATAACTTTACTATCGATTGTCTGATCTTTACCATTCCTTTGGCAGATTGATAAGTAATGTTGATTACTAAAAATATGTCTAAGTTCCGAACCATATATCTTCAAAAATTGTGGGAGATATATTTTTTCAAAATTGCGGTGGTGGGAGAGGCATGGCAAAAATTGAAAATAAATTTAATCTGCCTGTATGAGTATAAGAAGATTTATGTCCCGTACATGTCAAACCTCTATCTCTTACCATCTCTGAGATCTGTGCGCTCATAGGAACAGAGTTGTATGGAGCGGTACTAGTGGGCGTGGTCGGACCGGTCAAAAGTTTTCTCGTTCTTGTTTATGTTCCATTACCAATAAATGTTCCAGTTTCAGACCTCTAACGGTCGGTCTAGTTTATGCCCAAAATTTTGGACATTCGGCCACTGTGCAAGGAGCATAAAAATAGAAGCTAGAAATGAAGCTCGTATAATTTATATAAATTTCGTTAAATTGTTTGAAAAAGAGGAATTATAAATATGCAATGCAAGCAAGCGTAGGCTGAAGTGTAAGTATAATTTTTGCATTATAGTTAAAGCCTTGCATATATTTGCAGCCTTAGTCAGTCACAAAAAACTTAACCAGTCACAACATAAATTTGCCAGTTAGCATTGTAGCCATTAAATAGCCTAGTTTGAATGTTAACTATGCCTCCTATGCCGAACAGAAAACAATGTAGCTAAGTCCAGTCGGGGGGGGTGACTCAGCTTGTATTTCAAAATATAAACTGCTGGAATTTATATATAAAGTGGCACAAAAGCTTAGTCGCTGAATCAAATGGCGAGAAGCCAGAGTATGTTTGAGCGTTTGATTCCCAATAGCTCAAATATACCATCTGATCAGCAGCAAATATATTCTTTTCCCCTTACATTTAAAATTTTACAATTTAATATGCAAATGCAACCATTTATTCCAAAATCTCTAGTGATTTCTGTATCATCCCCTAACTTGAATATAATTAAAACCTTTTTCAGTTTTTTACTTGTCTTATAACCTCTATATTCTTGAATGAATTTTAAGTAAATACGCAGCAAAAATAAGTGTTACACATTTTTTTTTCTCATGCGAGGAAAAAATCTAGTTTTTGTTTATAAGATATGTATATTCGAATATATAAAATCCACTATTTTACACAAGTAAATCTAATTGTTCTTAAGGGCATTCATTCACCTTTCATGAAAACATTTCCATTTCTTAATGAATGAACCAATACTGAAGATAAACACATTTTTTTTGAATCAAAAAAGCTTGCTCTTCTGCAAAACAGCCCGAAAAATGTTCGCCGAAGGGAAGCTACCTCCCCGCAATTTAAAAAAAAAAAACTCACATTTTTGCAATTTTAAAGGTAAAATGTTCATAGCTTTCTCCAGGAGTTGGTAATATCGGATAGGGATCATTAATCTCAGGATTTCAGAGCATTAGAGTGTTCTTAGCTCAACGATCTCCACCGCAAAAAAATAATAAAGGAACTGTGCATCAAGGCAGCAAATGAGCACACATGACTGCACATTTTTAGTTTTGCTTATACTGGAACGCGAAAGAAAAAATATAGAACAGTGCGTTCATTTTAAATCATTTGGTAATTGTCTAGTATACCGATCTATACTGGAAAAATTATGAAAAAAAATTATCGATGTACCGCGAATTGTGAGGAATTATCATGCAAAGAAAAGTCGCGGTGGTCATCATGGATTTTTTTTTAAATGAATTTTGAAATATGCCGTTTTGTTCAAAAAATGAATAGGCTTTTTTAGGCGGTTCTGGGGGGGGGGGAAGTCAATCTTTGGGTTAAACATGGATTGGCCAACGGCTGTAAGTCGGTGTGTCTGAGTTCTTAACATTTAAACCGAAAATATTTTTTTTTTTTTTTCCAATTTTGGGTGCTGGTCGAAAAAAGTTGAGAAAAAACTCTTGAAAAACAGACTGCCAGTTGCAATAAAAGACAACTCCAACAGATAATTTTTTTCGATGCCGGATTTCGTATGAAGGGTGGAAAAATAAAAAGACCTGCAAATCATGTGGGTGCTAGAAGGCATTACCCAACTACTTAAGCGAGAGAGGACACTGTGCATCAAAGAGTGAATCACTCTAAGAATTTCAAATCCACAAATGACATAACACTGACACGCAAATTGTGAAGGCTCTGGCGGGATATATATAAAAATAATAAAAAAATAATATTTTTAAGGGCTGCAAACAGGTTCGGAGTTGAACCGCTCCGGAGTCGGAGACTCCGGGATTTTTGGGAAGTCCGAACCGAACCTGAACCGGAGCAGAAAAAAATTGTACGCCCGAACCTGAACCTGAACCGGAGCGAAAAAAAAGTTGAAATGGGTTCGGTTCAAAAAAGAAAATTACTTCAATAATAATTACAAAAAACGCAGCAGTTATGTTAATTCACAGCTCAAAATTGCAAACATTTTTACCACCAACAATTAAAATTAAACAAATTAAATTATAATATTATTTCGAAATGCAATCGTCCAAATTATATCTCCCGAGTTGCCATCACATTAAAATTATTGGTCACATGCGAAATTAACTCGATTTTGTATAAAATTATCACTTTTTAATGGACTGAGGACCCTTTGACCAACGATAGACGACTATCGATTGAGAAAGGCCTATCGAACTGTTCGGCCTATTTTTCATTTTCCTAAGAATCCGAAAGTGTTTGCAAAATTTATTATTTAAAAATTAGATGAATTCCGTGTGTAATATTTTGGGATACTAAGACATCTTAAATTGACCAAAGAATTATGATTTAACTTCATTTCGTGGGTAGCTTTAATATTTTATGCCAAATTTGCAATATACTTTTAATTTCACTAGCCAAAAGGCAAAAAGCTTGAATTGTGGAGGTGGAATTGAGAACAAGGCCGATTACATTTTTTCTAGCTGCTGTAAGTGTTTATTTTGCTATTTTTCGATATAAATACGTAATTGCAAACATACAGGTTCTTGTATTGATGTTTTAAGGTTTGAACATATTTAGAAAGTTTTTAGAAAAACGTTCTCACACTTTAACTTCAATCCCAATTCTTACATCTTTTTTTGGATCTAAGAAAGTTAATTTGTTGTCCTTAAAACAAAAACTGATTGCAAAGATCAAAATGCTTAATTGTATAATCGTCAAAAGGAACTAATTAATAAAATCATCAATGGTTCTTCCCCAAGTTCATATTCTTATATATATGAACTGGAATCTTTAGCTTAGGATCTAGAAAATAATGAATTCTGACTAATAAATAATCAACGATTTCTTAGCTTCTGTTGAAGGAATTCAAAGATTGCCTAACAATTCTAATGTCTCAAATTTTTGGGTAAACTATCATTGTAAAGAACTAAAGATGTCTCATATGTTGAATTTCGAATTTTGTCGAATTTTTTTTGGTCAGTTAAATCTGTTTTATCCATAAACTACTTAAACAAAGCTCGAATATTATATTCTAAATAACTGTAATTGAATAAGGTTGTTCCGATTTATATTCATGATTTTTAAATTAGCAAAAAACAAAATTATTCCTGAACCCCGGTTCGAACCCGAACCTAGGTTCACCGACCTTCTGAACCCGCTCCGTGAACCCGAACCCGAAAAGTTTCGCGGGTTCGAACCCCGGAGTGAACCTCTTTCGATTTTAGAGTTTGCAGGGCTGGTTTTTACTGAGTACGGAAATCACAAGTTTGAAGTCTAAAATACTTTGGAATCATACCGGAATAAATTTGTAGTACCAGTGCTAATAATGTGATTGCTTTCGTGTGTCGAAATGTAAGATACCTTTTTTTTTTGTGAACAATGTTAGTATTAGAAACACATTTAATTTTAAAGTGTTAGAACCCAGCAAACATTTTTTATCGCAGAAGATAACAATGCGATTCTTCCAACAGGTGTCGCTTCACTCTGGCGATATCGCATATCTATCGCATTCTCATCTCCCTTCGGGAAGAAATGTGCCACTCTGCGACATTTCTTGGAGGAGAGAAAGCGTTTCTTCTGGGAGATACGAAAAAGTCTCTTCTCAGGGATAAGAAAGCGTTTCACACAAAAAAATAAAAATTTGTGCGAGCTGCTACAACCTGCTGGCTGGCTGCTGCTATGCTTCGCCTTTGCTAGCCTGTTCCGATAAACAACGAATTAATCAAACTTATATTTATTACAAGATACACTTTAACTTACTCGGAGGGGATTCGAACTCTGTTCCCTTGGACTGAAAACACGATGGAACTGACGTTTAAGACGACTGCGCCACGCTGCGCGTCTCAGACGAGGCAACTAAAGGGTTTCTTGTAATGAATCTATTTGAAAGCATTCGCTGATAAATGCTTGCTTGTAACTCTCAAGTTCTTATATATCACTATGCTCATATAAATAGGGCCAACAGAAATTGATGCCACATTTCCCAAATTTATCCCTTTTATGTTAAAAATGCGATACCATATGTGTTTTGTTTTTGTAAATCGCCAAACTATCATCAGACTCTCATCTCAAACTATCGCCAAACTCACTTATTGACGAGGGAGGTAAGAAACCCGACAAAATGTTTGCAAGGAAATGCCTAGTGTTATTTATCAATGTTCGTTATTCTGACAAAAGTTTCATGGAACACTTCTTCCTAAGCAAACAATGAAAAAAGCAATGGGACTCGATGTTTTTTTTTATTGTGTGATTTTTACAAACCTTGATTTTAATATGAAATGACTGCTCTAATCATATATAATCAGCAATTTAGCAAATTATACGATTATCGTGCGCTGCAATCTTTCACTTAATTCGAATTTTTACTCTTTTATAATAAAGCATTTTGTATTTCCCAACAAAACTAGTACGGAAAAATTGAATGAAAACAAAAATAGAAATAATCCCGCCAAACCAATTGATGGCAAATAATTTTAATTACAATTTTGATCCAGTTGCCGAAATGTTTTTCCTCTGTTCGATTCCCACCCCCAAATTGAGTATATCCTTGCAGTGTTTCACCTGCCATTAAAATTCCCACTCAGCAGGAAGCCAAAATCTTCTCACAATTGTGGGGCAACAAATGTTGCCTGTGGCCACAGGCGTAGCTGCTGCTCCAACAAACACCAACAACAACATGTCTGTAATTTACGGCCACAAAATCAAAGAGTAAAAGTACCCAAATGCCGAGAGCGCTTCACTCAATGAGTGCAAACCATGACTTCCAGCCAGGGATAATTTCTCTTAGTGAGTGGGGAAGTTTTTGCTGAATGGAAATATGCGGGTGGCGTATAAGAGTGCGAGTGCAAAGGACATTTTTGTGGGCAATTTTGGTTTTGGTAATTTGAAAATGGGCTAAAGTTGTCAGGCAATTTTCACTTGTTGCCGGTGTGAAAAATGCTCCCATTGAAAATGGTGGGGAAAATGCATTGAATTCATTTGTTAATTTGTCATACCAAAGCATTTTTGTGTATTTAGCAAATATTTAATTTACGTTGTTTTTAAGCATATTTGCTATTTCGAAGTTTGGGGCAGAAACAACACGAGGCACGGGCCATGGAACGGAAACGGAAAAAATGAGATTTATGACGTATAGCAGGGCAACGCGGTGAAGGGTGGGGGTAGGAAGTCGGATGGCCAGGTGAATGGATGGGGTACTTATGAATGTGTGTGTGAGTGTTTGTGTTTCTGAATAAAAGTATGTGTGTACATACCATAAATGTTGGCTGAATTATTAAAATAAAAGTGAAACGGAAACATAACAAAGGTTCAGCAACATTTATGACAGGAAAACGCGAAACGCAACACAAAGAGATTGCCGTGGTAGGCATCTAAAACGAGATATGCCACGCCGGAAATAAGCGCCGCATACAGCAGCCATCACAAATACACAAACACGCACACATGTATGCAATGTTTACGCACTGCCAAATCAAGATCCCCTATAAGTAGGCTTCATTTGTCAGGCAAACGAAAAGCAAAAGAAATGAAACCAAATTCCACTAAAGAAAACAATTTATGACCCTTATGAATCGTCATTACTCTGCACTAAATGATAAAAAAAGGACTTGGTTTTATTTCTTTAGACTGTAAATTACACTGCACAACCAGTCCAGAGACTCACACTCTTCTGACTTTTCAATATGCACTTGAACAGTAATTTATTTTCTTAATGCTGTACAAAATTTCCAATTTAAAAACAAAAATCACTTGGCGTTTGATATGGAGAGTATATTGCTGGATTAATTTGTTCGATATTAAAAATGCAACAAAAAACTTTTGGGAAATATTCTACAGTATTCCATTTTACAGTTACTGTCTGATCAGTGTCTAGAAGAAAAGACGTGGCTACATCAGAAATACAATTCGTACAGTAAGCTAAGCAGTAGCTTTTCCACAGTCCCGATTTTATTATAAATGCAAACTACAGACAGAAGGTTTAACTTTTGTTAAGATAACAACATTTTTTAATAAATAAAACGATTTGTAAAAGGGAAAAGAGATTTCGGTAGAAAAGACATATCCTTGGCATCAGGCATCGTCATACAACTTCAAGGACCAACTATCAGTTTTGGATCATGTAAGTCTATTTGAAAATCAATCGAACTCAGAATTAGGAACGAATGTAATGGTGTCTTATTACCCTGCATCAACGCGAACGCTTATTGCTACACTCCTTAAATGGTGCTTGGTGCTTAAGTTGAGTTGGGCTTATTTTGGTTTATTTTTTACGTGTACTGTGACTGTTTCGGCTCTGTACAAGATGACGCTCATTTCGAAAGGCTCGAAACAGAGACAGCAGCAAAAGAGTACGCAAGCGTGAAGATCCACAGTAAAGGTTCCACAATGAGGCACATCAGAACGGTAGCTTTTGTTTAAGCAACATCCTCGTGGATACGGAGCATGCAGTCACAGAGCAATGTTTCCCATTAGGGTACAAAAAAAAATCATTTTGTACGATTTAAAAATTCCAGGGTTTAAAAAAACTACCAGTTTTGTATTTCATTTGCTCTTCAGTGTGCTGTGCTTTGACAAAATCGTATGCTGTGCTATTGCTTTGCTGTGAGAATTTAGAACGCATAGCAATAGCATATTTGAAATACTTTCGAAGCTGTGCTGTTGAAAAAGCAGAGCACTCTAAGCTGAAAGAGTTCAATAGCACCAAATATGTATAGATATTATAGATGACGCATTTGAAATAAAAGGTGCTAGTTCGTGGGAGCTGACATTAGATCCCAATTTTTGCTTCTAGCTTCATTTATGAGGCTTCTTATTGATGAGCGTTGGCTCAGTGGGTAGGCCCGCTGCCTTCCATTTTTGATTTGTGAGTTCAAACCCCGGTTGAGGCAAGATCTACTTTTTTTTCATAGCGAAATTTTTTTGTTCGATTAAAAAAAATTTTTTTTCGTTTGATTGCATGTTTAAATTATTTTGGCCAGCAGCCGGGACGCTCATTTGTCCTTAAGGCCAACAACAATATCGCTGGGCCACACGAAATCAGATGTTGCAAAGACGAAGACAATAAATGAAGGCAGAAATGAACATGAAAGAAAAACTTTCTTTTCAGTCAAACGATCCTAATTTGGCTTGATGCTTCGGAGTTAGTTGTAAAAATGTGAAACTCATTTGGATTGATGTTGAGGAATATTAAAATCGAAGCTAAGTTGAACTTGGCAGCTGTGAAGGGCTTGTTCTATTTTTAGATTTCTTCGACTGTGCCCCGCGCGCCCCAGCCAACAAGCTTCAAAACGATAAACAAAAAAGTTTGTATGAGGCGCGGCATCTACTTTGTGTAGTGTCTTTGATAATACTTATAAATAATTTGCCTACAATAGTTGTTATTTTAAAGAACCTGTCTTCCGTCAAAACGCAGCTTCCTCAAACCACAGGTGTGAGCCCCGAAAAACGAAATGTCTTAACTATTAAAATAATGGATTCAGTGTTGTTAGAAAGGGAGAATGGTCCGTTGAGTTATACACGGTTGTCCATACGACGGACCCATTGGCAACGCCATAACTTTTGACAGAGATGTCAGATCGCTTAATGACATACGCGTTTGAAGCGTCAGTAAGCGATTTTACATGGAACACAGGCCAAGCGCATAACTTTCTGAAGAATTGTTTCGGGTTTGATGTCGAATGTTTGACGCCGCCTGACTTCTTCTTGTGGGGATATTTGAAGTCAAAGGTTCACGTTAACAAGCCAAGGACCGTGAAGAGCTCAAGGACAACATTCGAGAAGAAATAGCCGCTATTCCGGCCGAAATGTTGGCGAAATCGATGGAAAATGCTGCAAAAAGGGCCAATACGCTATCAACGCCAGAGGCGGCCATTTGAGAGATATCATATTCAAAAATTGATGTAAACAAATCAACTTGGAACAAATTAAATGATTAAGATTGCCAACCGCCATATTTTTTTCTTTGATTTTTAAAAAAAACTGGGTCCGTCGAATATGGGCAACCCTGTAGTTAAATTTGTATTTGGGGCTTGAAAATAACGTGCGTAACTCAGGAAATGATCATATGAAGCAGACAGAAGGAAGAATCTGCGATCAATATTTTATATCAGTAAAATCGATAGAGCCACGTACTTACAGATCCAGAAATGATTAGAACTGCAGGCTTCCCATTTTGAATATAGACTTCTTTTACACATTTTTACATCTGATAATTTTTCCATCTTTTGTTTAAATTAATTTTTTATTTTATTTCTATACTTATAACTCTTACCTATACCTATACACTCTTAATTTGTGCTGAAATATGTGTGTTATTGAACTCTTCCAGCTTAGAGTGCTATGCTATTTCAACAGCACAGCTATGAAAGTATTTCAAATATGCTATTGCTATGTTTTCGAAATTCTCTCAGCAAAGCAATAGCACAGCTTCGGGTTTAGAATTTTGTACTTTTGCTTCCTACGTGAACTACGTTTCCGTCAAAACACAGCACAGCCAAAAGCATAAATTTAAGTGATATTGCTATTTTGCTGACAGTTTTTTAAACCCTGAAAAATACAAGCAAAAAATGTTTAAAACTTTATTCTCAATTATAAACAGAAATGAAATCTGAGATATCGAGATTAAATTCAAACCCTTACGATGTCAGAAGTCAGTCGATCCCAGATTTTCTCAAAACCAAGTGTGAAGAGAGAAGCTTGGCTTGGCCCTTTGGTGCTGTATAGTCAATTTTACCTTTACAAGTATGAAGAAAATGATTTGAGTTCTTGTTTTCAAGAAGTCGGGATACATTCTTTTGCTTGGTAAGCTTGATTTTAACTCAACATTGGCATTTCAACAAAAAAAGCAGTCAATCGATAATCATACTTAAATTGATCGCAGCATCGGCTTATTGAAAGAACACCCGAGAAAATGCTAAGTCCGGTATATAAACTATATTCCATCCGAAAAAGAAATGTTGCAAAAAATTACCAACTTGAGCGCGATATTCAAACTAGTTTTGATCCCAAAAAAATACAATCTCCGACACCACCGGCGGAAGAACCATGTAACCATTTAGCCCTACTTTATTAGTGGAAGAGATAACCTTCGTTTATTTCCGAACATGTTCTCGGTTTCAATTTGCTTTTTCACTTTTTATTAAAATTCCTTACTTACTTACTTTAATCTTGATGCAGGACTATTAAATTTTCACTTAGGATCCGTACCGTATATGAGATTTTTCGGATTGATACACTTGTTTTAGAATTCGCTCGAACTTGTTTTGGTAATTAATTAATTAAATAAGTTGAGCTACCATTACAAAAATTTCAATAATCATAGCAAATAATTTAATAATTGAACCAGAATATGAAATTATTTGTATAATCAACTAATTGAAGTAATTTCCGGTGCAATTTTTGATTACCGTAGTTGAAATGGTAATTGAATGTCATCTTCAACACAACTAAACAACAACCTAGGATTAGAGTAGTGAGTGAAAGCAGGTCAAGTACCCTAAACAATAAGAACGACAAATCTGTATATTTATTATTTGGTTTGGCTGCTTTCCTCCTATATCCTTCCAAGATATCTTTATTGTTTCCAACATGTTGACTGATTTCTCCAACTGCTCCAACTGTCTCAAGTAGTTGTGGTACCCGCAGTTCGAACATAATAAAGCTTTCTAACTACCCAAATTGCTGTTGTTGTTGTTGTAGTTGTTTCTGTTGTTGTTGCCAAGTTAAATACAAATATGCATGTAAACAAGCGTCTACTTAAGCAACCTGCCTCACCCACTCCAATCGCCAATCGTCCGTCCCATCGTCCCTTCGTCCGTACATTCGTTCGTTCTGTGTATTACTGTTCATTGAAGCGATCAAAATCAAGTCGACTACGGCTAATGCTACGCACATTTCAGAGTTTTTTTCTCTCTCTTTCGCTCGATCCTGACTGCCTGTGCGAACTTTTGCTTGTTATTCGCAATTTGCCCCAGCAACAACAACAACAACATCAACTATAACAGGAGCTCTCGTTTCGCTTTTGATTTTATACATGTGCAGGCATTTCTGTTTGTTTTCGCCAATCGTCCTCAGCGCCTTCATCGTCGTGGCTTTCGTTTTTTAGGGTCGTTTACAGCAAACACTTGGGGTGGTGGCAGGGCGGGGGAAGGGCAATGTATGTTATTATTATGGGGCATGTTGTTAACTACCCATACGCAAAACGCACATTTTCTCGGTCTCCGGGCTTTGGCATAAAACAGATTTGTGAAATCGTTTGGAAAAAATATAATCAAAATTGTTTTCAAATGACTTACAATTGTGGGGCGGACTGAACGTCCGTCCAGGAAGGGCTAGGGAACGGGCTGCGGGTATGTAATTATAATGCCGGGGGTGTTAGCTGTCCGCCAATCGGCTGACCTTGGCTCGTAACTTAAGCCACGCATTTGGCGCTGACAACTAGAAAAATTGCCTTTTTTGTGGCCCTAGTTTTGTGGCCAGCTGCCTGACCGACCCCCCGGAATGTGGCCCTCCACTAAATATTTTTGTGGTATGCGCTGAGTTAATAGCAAAGCGAAGAAATGCCAGTGTCGCTTTTGTTAACGCCAGACAGTCGAGTCAGTTGGTAAGCTGGTGGACCATTATTTGTACGATTGCAGTTGGGGCCTCTCATACGCGAGATGTGCTTCAAGTTTTTTGGAGTGGAACTAAGTTTCTATTTTCCTTCAAAGTATGTCCGTAGCAATAAGGTCGAGTTATGCCAAAATTGAGAATTTAGTGGCTTCCTTAGTTTCAATGGCCGGGTGTGGCCCAGGTGCGCTGGCCTGCTGTGCGAAAAGCGTGGGTTCAATGCCGCCTCGGACCATCTTATTAAAAAGTTTTTCTTTCTTCAGAAAATAGCCTTTACACATCCGGTCACCTTCACCGGCTATTGGCATCAGCTGTGAAGTAATTAGCCAGAAAAAGAGTTCTCAAATTTTTCCGTTTTTTCCCAACTTTACAGTTTCAATTCTACAAAAACAACACATAACACACTCACGATGGACTTAAAAAGATTAAAAAAGACATAGAGCCTGGCATGGCAAAAAATAAATAGGTCGTTCTTTTAAAAACTTCGAAATTCGGAACAGGTCTGATTGTCTATTAAGTTTTTGGGAAAGACTTAGGTAAAAGCAAATCTTCTATAGTGACTAGAAATGGACCCGTTATGGAAATATGTGCAGACCCGAAATTGACGAGGTGTTAGTGAGGGAAAGGTATGTATTCAGCATCCACTGGACAGCAATGGATTAATATATAATTCCGGAATTTTCCTAGAAAATTTGGTTTGGTCCTTTGAAACGATATGCGAAAAACTTTAACAAGTTTATGGGCCACTGTATTTATTTTTTCACCAGCTGTGAGCTCGAAGTAAGCAGTGCTGAGCTCAAGATAAATTTAACTATTTCTTAGATTATGGGACGCGGACAAAGTCACTGCGGGTGCAGCTAGTGTATGCATAAATGTGTGAGAGAAAAATGTTTGTGGTTTGTGGTACGTTTCTCATGACAGCGGATGTAAGAGAGAAACGAACAATTTTTATTCTCGTTTTGACCTCTGTCAAAAAAAAAATTTTCTATTGATATATTTAATAATAAATGACGAACAATGTTTAAAAGAATAAAATTAAGTTCAGTAACTACACACATGGCACTATAGGAAATTTTACCATTTATTAGGCAGAAACCCCTTTTCCAAAAGTGCTCAAAACTTAAATTTTTTGCCTCATTAGTTCACAAATACATTAGTCTTCAATGTTACGTACCACGAATTTTGATTTAACAGAGCACTGTTAACTGAGCAGCTGCTAAAAACAGGTTATGCTAACGAATAACAGGACAATGTTAAATGTTTTTAAAGGGGGTTAAAGTTCTAGCAAGCCATCTTTTTCGCACATATAGCCCAACGGCATACATAACCTTAAGCAAAAAACTAGACCGCAATATCTTGCTTAGTTTTTAAGTTATTAATTAATGTCTGATTTTTGGGAAAATTACCTATAGTGTATGGAGAATATGGAAAGATTTGTTTGTGAAATAAAGTTTAGATGTGTACTGACTCATCACATCCGGTCACCTTCACCAGCTATTGGTTCTAGAGGATGAAGGATCATCATGACTGCCTTGAATGCTGCCGTGTCGGAGGGGATGCGCCGTGGCAGCGCCCTTGAATGTGTACAGGGATTGTCCGAAAAGTAATAGGACTGAGTCGATTTAAAAAAATTTATTGAGCCCATCGTTAAAATTCTTTAAAAACTTTCAAAATAGGCTCCTTCTGCGTCGATGCAGCGCTGCCAGCGCGATTTCCAAGTATTGAAGGCGTCACGGAAGGCATTCTCCGGAATAGTTTTGAGAGCCGCGGTGCATGATGTTTGGAACTCCTCTGACCCCCCATCGGCCTTTTCAGGCGAGGAAACAAAAAAGTCCGGGGGGGGGGGGGGGGGGGGGAGCTCCTCTGGGCTGTAGGGCGGCTGCGGAAGCGCTGGGATGTCGGCCTTGGTCAGGTAGAAAAACTAGAAGAAGTAACTATTTACACATCTTGCGCATGTTCAAATGCTCCGTCACAATGTCATGAACCAGAGATTTTGGTAAATTTTTCATCTGTGCAATTAAACGAATACTTAGTCGACGGTCTGAGTTCAAAACTTTGCGCACACGAATCGCATTGTCGGTGTTTGTCGAAGTCGAAGGTCTTCCAGCACGGTCTTCATGGGCGACCTCTTGCCGACCCTTCAAAAAGGCCTAGTGCCATCGAAACACACCACTTTTTGCTAAAGCAACATCTGGTGAAGCCTGCTTTATCATATCAATCAAACGTCTCTGTGGCAGATTTACCGAGTCTCCCACAGAATTTAATCGCTTACCTTTTGCCGGCTTGCACCACTCACAGAAACACGTCGAGCGAAAATGCCGGTAATGACTCTCCAGGTGCTCGGCAACTGACCAGCCGCTCGTTCATTAGCTAGGAAAGCCCTCTACCGAATCCAGTCTGTGCGCGCACGCTCCTAAGTACAGTCGCAGCGAAAGAAAATCAGTCCAATTACTTTCCGGACAAACTCAAGAGCTATTTATTGTCAATTGTTCTTTCAGAAGGGGTAACCACTTTAGTTATCTTTACAACAAACTTTATTTAATAATAATGTTACTTGCTAAAGCCCTGATTTCAGATGACATAAATTTTTATTTCGGCACTATACTTCATTCAAGTAAGAATGCTTTGGAACAGCATTCAGATTTCAAAACAGTTCAAAAGTGTTTCATTTCATGTGAACTTCAACATAAAAAGTGATTTCTATGTCATTGGGATTCAGGCCTTTATACATTGAATACAATTCGATCGAAGCGACGATAACGAAGTTCCGCGAGGCTCTAGGCGGTCAGCGATGGCACACGGCTCTCATCGATAGCTTCCATAAATATTGATTGGTGGCTACAGCTATTGCATGGTGGTATTGATCGGGGATGCCACACCATTTCAAAACTGACGCCACTACTGTAATCAGTTTAACTGATTTATGGTCTTAACTTTAGTATAGTTCATCCGATCATTATTCTTTAGCAAATCGATAGAAAAAACTCAATATACTCTGTGAATCTTTGGTACAGAGTATGAAAATCGACAGATCATCCCTCTAAACCTGCGATTATATTTTTGATGAGTAACCAGACATAGCTAACTTCATTTATTTGAATTATTAAGCAACAAAGTTAGCAGTTATGGTAAGCTTCGATCAAATGTACTAACCCCACACTTTAAGCTGTAAAGCTTTAGGAAATTAACTAGATACACTGAGATACACTCACGTCAGCTTTCAATTGATAGCTAGAGGATTCTGTGGATACTTGATAAATATTGTTATCGATTTTTCCATATTTGACGCCAGTAACTACTAACCTGCTAATTGTAAGGCATCTTTAAAAAGAAACCGGCAGCAAATTAGACCAAACCCAGCCAACGTTTTTAAACTACCAACGAAGTCTTCGATTAAAAAGGGTACCCTTTATAAAGTTTAAAATTTATAAATAAATTTGTATAAATTTTTAAATTTAAATTATATATAAATTTATAGTCTTGCAAATGTATGTAACTTTTTCGAGGTCCATGTATACGTAACCAGCATATATTTGTTTAATGTCATAACTTGTTTATGGCTTAGAGGAAACATAGTTTCATGACCCAAAGTAACATTTAAAAAGTTAACGGATAAATTTCTAAACTTATATGTGAAATGCTGGGCTATAGTTTTTTTGGTAAACAAAACTATTCACTACACACAAACATTACCTGCACTCAGCCTTAGGGTTTTTAGAATGATGCAGTTTTTGTTAAAATAAACTGTTTTTGTATAGAAATGAATCTAGCAACCTGTTTTGATTTTTGTCAAAGTTTCAAAACAAAGTATAAATAGGATTACAAGTGAGTAGTCATCACTTTATAATTAAAGGTCAGCATTTTGTCTTTTTTTGGCTTGAAACTTTGAGCCCAGATCTACTTGTTTATAAGCTAATTTAGTACTCGGGCTTTCTCAACTATTTTTGGTCTAGTGACCCCCTGGGCGTGCTTTGCTCAAATTGCCAGTGCATGTCCATAGTCCCATTTCTAATCTTCTCCAAATATACAGAAAACCACAAAAAAAAAACGTAATTTCATAATGTGCTGCTCCCCGGGCTGTGCGTAATCAAGTCCCTTCCTTTGTCCTACGTATTTCTGTGTGACACTACTTATTCCCTATCTATCTACGCTGCTCTTATCCATTCCTATTGCATTCCTTGTCATTTTCAATATTTTATGATAGCAGCCATTGAACTCTCTATGAAGAGCACATAAATTCACGAAACGTAGCCAATGTGCCGGAGTAGCCTGACCAGCGCGTGTATCGTTGCTTGAGAAGCCGCCCAACAATGCAGCGAAATGTTATAGCAGAATGCCATATACTTGTACAGTTGTGCCACTGCTGTCCCATGCCATCCCATTTCCCCCACGCCCCACCGAGCGGAGAAGACAAAAAACTACGTACACATCATCATTGTCAATTGCCGGATGTGGAGGGCTGGCGGCAGCACTGGGTCCCGGCGAGCAATCGCTGCTGCTGTATTCATTGTTGCCACGTAATTGCATTTCGCTATCGCAGATATTTATAGCTCCACTCGGTCAAGAGCAGCCCCGGCAGTGGCCATACTTTGGCAGCAACAGATTTTTCGCAGCAAATGCGGTCAACCGCAAAAGCGCAGCAGAAAGCATCGCAGCAAAGTCGTTACAAGGATAAGGGCGTTAGAGCGCATGGCCCGGCAGTTGTTGCCGGTGCTGGGCATTAGTCCTGGCCAGGCAAATAAAAATAAGCAATGCCTGGCCCCGTGTCGTTGTCAGGAACCGCATTGAACACCGAACGCTGAACATTGTCATTGCATCAGGACGAAGGAGCCAGGAGCAGGCCAACTAGGACCGCCAAGCTGTATACAATTTTTTTGCTGCCACTTATTCGCAAAAGCACTTGCCGACTGTGCCGCATTAGTGGGACGCTTAACAATGGCCAGAGGAAGCCAATTTTTATTGAATCAAGGCGAGGCTGGCATCGACATCCAGTGAATGAGCGAGAGCCAAGTTCTGCAGCGGCTTTGATAAGAGCCCAGTCTCATTTTGGCACAAAGTGGTAAAAGAGTAAGAAAAAACTGGTATTGTCTTAAGTCAGAAACTGTTGAAACTCCTGACGAAAACCGTTCTTAATTTGAACGGTGGTTTACATAGTTTTTGAACAGCAGGTTCGGTTCATTAAATGGTTTTTGGTGCAATCTGGACCGCAGTTAATGATTGCTTTAGTGGACTACTAATTTTATATTATGTTGTCTAACGTTAAAATGTGACTTTCTGCAAACTTTCCAAATTAAATCAAAGAAAAAATTTTAAAAGCCTTTGAATCCTCATATTAATGCCGCAAATATGAAGCCAGATTTGCAGGTTTTGTCCGCTAAAGTTGGATTAAGCTCAAGAAGCACTGCCAGAACCTTAGATATTTTGCATTCGTTATGAAAATCAAATGCAGAGTTGTTGCGGAACGGCTTAAGGCAGCAACTCACACCCACTTAAGTTGATGATTTCGAAACCCAACGTACTCGGTACTGATTAATCGATACTTAGTACTCGATTCTCAATGCAGAAATGAATTCATTTGGTCAGTCAGGCTAGTAATAATTATACACTGAGAATGAAAGCTATCTAAAACCAATATTATTGTCTTGAAACGAGACGAAACGGTGTCAGAATTCGACTGAGGTGAGATATTTTAACCCCAGATTATATTAGGAGCAACCTGTTGCAGTATGAGAACTCAACTCTACCAGTTGAGCTGAGATTTCTGTCAGCTGAGTTCTTATACGGCAACTAAAAAGTGACGCCCGATGACAAAGCGAGCTAAGAGGCCATGCCAAAAGCTTCAACTCTGAGTATTAGAACGAAGAGGTCGTGGTTCGAATCCCATAAGGGGTAGGTTATGCATTGTACTGCAAAGCTGGCTCTTAGTTTTGGGGGACCTTTAAGCAATTTGGTTAGCTCTTAAACCTCAGATCTTGGCTTAGCAAAACTTTTGTATTGTGAAATATGGCATACTGTATTTTTAGACCCTCATTTGAATGTCAAGTAAGCCTTTAAACAGAAATGCACTAAAACTTAATTGGGAAAGCAGTTTTGAACGTTTATTTGCCGGAAATAAATTATTATGACGTCGCTAATAAATCGAATGGACGCAAAACTAAAGACCGATGTTTCTAAATATATTTTACCGGTATGCACTCAAATACCGAAATAAAAATCTTGGTACCAAAGCGGAACCGAAAACCGGAATAATGTTGAAAGCAAATAAGCACTTTTTACCGAGACTTAAGTTTCGGTATCAGAATCGGAACCAAAATGCAATGCCCACAGATGAATTCTGTTTACTGACGAGAAAACAAAACGATAGAGTGTATGCTCTGTCATCAAATCAAGCGTCTGAACTTATTCCTAGAGTTTAGTGAGGTCACTTTCCGGCTTATAGTTTGGTGGAAATTCGCCTATGATGGGGTCACCAAGCTAGAGTTTTGTAAAAAAGTAGTCAAAACTTCTGCAAAAGTGTATCAATCCGAAGTTTTAGAAAAGGTTGTGAAGCCTCTCCATACGAGATTATTTGCAAACAAGACTCCACTCCAGCTCACAAGACAAAAACGAGCCGAACATGGCTGAAAAACCATGCACCATGTTAGCTTTCTGGTAGCCCAGATCTAAATCCATTGGACTACAAACTGTGGTCCGTTCTCGAGGCTTTGGCTTGCTCTACTCGACACGTTATTATTGAGTCTTTTAGGCGCACCTTTGTCCGAGCAGTGGACAATTTCACAATGCTTGAGGTGCGCACTTCGATCGATAAGAGGCCCGAGACATTTCGGTGTTGCTATAAGGCACAAGGTTGTTCTATGATTTGTAGCCATTGAATGACCGAATATAAATAACACAAAAGTTTTGAAAAATATTAATTCGTTATCATTTTATGACCATAAAAATCGTGCAGCAAATCAATTGCAAGTACTAAGTGTACACTCGTAAGATGAAGTTGGCTCTAACCGACTTCGATATACCCGTTACTCATGAAAAGTAACGGCCCTAACCGTTTTTTCATTTTGCTGTTTTTGCAAATCTAGGTGGATTTGCTGTATTTGCTTTGCTCATATTCATGGTTAGCCATCTAGATGGTTTTTGTTGCCATCTACTTCATCCTCATTTATTTCAAAACCATGTACATGCTTAACCAAATGATGTATTTTTATGTGTGCACGCATATGGTCACACTGAAAAATATTTAAAATCAAAAAACAACTGCTGCTAAAAACAGTTAAGTCTGTATTGATTAAAAGTAAACCCAAAATGAAAAATATTGGATGTGGCTTTTGTACGCAAGACACCTGCAGACATAGCCAAAAAGACAGATCCGCATTTTAATTCCCCTAGTTCATTGCTTAAGCTAAGTTCACACAGGCAGATAATTTAGCCAAATTTTGATTAAAATAGAGATGATTAAAGATTTTACAGGATTTAAAACAAAAGCTAAAGTTTCATACGCGAATAATTTAATCAAATATGCCCGGAAAGTTCCACAATTTGGCCTTTATGGCCAAATTTTCATCAAAATTTGACCAAATTATTTGCCTGGGTGAACATAGCTGTAGACCTATTGCTTAATCTCCCATCATAGTAACAAGTCGTTCAAAAATAAAATCCTTCTCCTCCTCTGTAAAATTTTAAAATTGGCGCGCAATAATTAAAACAAAAATTCGCCAATTGACAAGGCGCTGCCAACTCACTTTTAGTTCCTTCCTCCCGGTGTGACCGTGGCGCAAATGCCCAAATTCATACATATAATGAGACAACCGGTTGCACAAAACCACGAGGGGAAATTAAACAAAATTCAAAACAGGAACATGAAGAGAAAAAACGGCCCTTAGTTAACCGCCAAATTTTTCCCAGAGCCTTCTACGGGTCCCGATAGTGGCTGGCCATACGGATCCTCAAAGCTGACTGGCGAGCAGGAATAGCCTTTGGTTAGCCCCCCAAGTTTTGGCAGACGTCTTCCGTGGCAACACTTACATAACCTGTAAGTAACTGTATCGCGGCCTTAAGCGCCCTCATTGGGCCTGCCGAGAACTCCATCGGCTATTATTAGCATTGTGCCATTTCTTCCTAATGGCTAGGCTAAGTAGTTAATTGAAGCAGAACATATTCTATACAGTGTAATGCCCTAGTTTCTATCGAACGTTAACTTATTTTTTTGCCTTTTTGCCTACGATTAAGATATAATGCGTTTGGTAAGACCTTTACAACAAGATGATATCTAGTACATACATATCATGCCTTTCATCATTCCCACAACAGTTCTATTTAGCTGGGATCGCCTCCGTCATCAGGCCTGCTGACATCGGTGGACTCAAGCGTAAGTACGGCATAGCCGTGACAAAATTGTAAGAAGTTCAAAAATTAGAACCAAGTCATATGTGTGTATTTGATATTGTTGTTTTGGTACCAACTCTTTCTCCCTTGTCTCCAAATTCGTAAACACCGCCTGGATGGTGACATTGTTTAATGCGTTGATAACGGGCAATCACTAAAATCTCTACCTTTTCGGATCGCTATCCGTTTATATTTTGATCAGGCCATTCGCCACAGCTAAATGCACCTAAGGGTTGCTGTTTATCTTTTGGTTGTTGTAAGCACAGAATTGTAAAATTAAATTACTTCCTAGTGGCCGCATTGAGCGCCTGAAATGAATTGCATTACTAGTACTACTAACTGTTTTGAATATAACATGAAGTAAATATAAATTGAATATGAACTAATTGTTTTCTCCTTGGGGCACCAATGATCTGATCGCCGCTTCAACCGTAAAAAGGGGTAAAAGCTTCCAAATACTGGCTTTATCAGGTAGGGTGGGTAAAGAGAGAAGGACACAAGACCTCGTGATTTGCATAAGCATACTTGCTTCCTTAAGTTATTCTTAAGTCGTTCCTTGGCTCGCCAATCTTTAGTATGTGAAGCTTGCGTTGTCCCAAGGAAAAACCCACGCCCAGGCCCTGAGCAAGCCGAAGCTTAGACAGAGCTGCTTCTGACCGTAGCAATTTGTCCCCTCATACCAAACCAACTCCGCACAATCTTGTAGAAGAGAGAGAGAGAGAGTGAGAGAAACTTAGACATGAGCGCAGCAGCAGCACTGCATTCAGCTCCTACTCTAGGTACAGAGTATATTATAGTCGGGCTTGACCGACTTTCTCACTTGGTTTTTATTTTAACTGCGTTTCAAGGTCACTGGTCAATTATTATTCAATACAATCAACACAATTCATCAGAAATAGCTCTCAACATTTATTTTACTCATCAGCATACTTTGTTGCTTATCACACTTCAAACACATGCATATTTGGCCAACTTCCCGAATTATCTCTTGGGAATTTCACTTTTGTGAAAATTCAAGCCCTAAATTTCTGATATGAAATGTGGGTTTGAAAGTGTTTTCAATTTATGTTGTAAGTTTAAACTGCTTTTATATCTTTGACTGTTGTCAGATTCTGAACATCGTTTAGTGATCATTCTAGCGGTGTATTCTGTTTGAGGAAACTATTTCAATACTGAAAATTTCAAGATTGTGGTATTAATTTCTTCGCAAGTGTTTTTAATTTTCCATTTCTATTATGCAAGTTTTTAAAATGATGAATCTATTTCGTTAAATGGACTTTGCTGAAACAATATCATCAAATTTACACAAAAGTGCAAAGTTATGTTCAAATTTTAAAGTTGATTTGATTACCATTTTCCGTGTTTAGTTATAGGTAAGTGGGCTCACACATTCATTTGCCATTTTGATGTTAAAGAGGGAAAATGTTTGAAATGAAAATGTGACCTCAGCTTGTTGGTTACAAGCGGCGATTGCCTTATAAATTGGGCACACACACACACACACACACACACATGTAAATGTTATTGCAAGCATAATTTTCTTTGCTGCCATTTGCCGTGTATTTTGCTGTTCCTTTTGCCGCTTTGTTGTTGCAATTGCAGTTTTTGCACGTTATACGAGCCATTTGCAGCAGCAACTACATGCGACTGCATTGCGGCAGTTGTTGTTGTTGTTGTTCTAGTTGATATTGCTGTCGGAGGCCCGAAGCCAGAAGCCGGAGTCGGAGTAATTGCCAGCACGTCGCTGTTGGGCCAGGCCCGGGCCAGTCAAGACAGGACGAGTTTTAGGTAAAAATATTCTAAAAATAACAATGCATAATTTACGGTCGGCCAAGTCTACAACTAATGTAGCAGCAGCTGGCAATGGTAAAAATGCAACTGCCATCTGCCCAAATAATAAATAAAAAAGGATATGCGAAAGCTGACAGTGCTGAGGCTGCCCAGTGGTCACTGGCCGTTGTTGTTGCTGTCCTGTGCTGTTGCTATTGTCATTAGCCGTTGGGCAAATAATTTACTTTACCACATTTACTTCGATAACTAACCATTGTGTTGTCTGCCGGTGCCTGGCTGCCATTATAGCCCTACATATTGGATGTGCACTAATGTGTGTCTGCCTCTGCCAGTCGATTCCGTTCCCCATCGAGAGGGTGAGGCTGTGTTTCACTTATTGATTTCAATTAACATGCAACAGCATGTCTCCTCCATTGCCCAGTTGCAATGGCTCGGGCTGCATGCAACATTTACTTGCTTCCCCACCGCCCCTTGCCGTTGGCTGCTTTTCAATCTTTTCATAGGCTAATGCGACTCTAGTGCATCGTTACTATTTTGTCCCATCGAAGCGCCTGTCCACTGTCCGAGGCCTTTGGCTGCTTTGTTCTATAGTTGTTGTTGTTGTTGCTGCCTCCACTGCCCTTTCAATAATTATCAATTTTGTGTGCTGAATATTTTGTATACTTTTGTTTATTTACTTGTTGTTTGGGTTTAAGGCATTTTGCAGCTATTTGCTTGGCAAACAGTGCGTATGCGTGTTGGGTTGCGGTCGAGTTGCTTGAGCTGAATGCTGTTGCTGCTGCTCCGGGTATGTAAATTTTGCATAAAAGCTTAGTTGCACTGGCAGCAGACTTGGTTCGTGCTTAGCTTCTTGCTGGGATAAATAAAATCCTCGATATGTAGTCCATTGTTTACACAGCGAGTGTTTGTTATGTTGCAGCTGTGTATACAATGTAAGCAATGCAAAAAAAGTCCTTGTATTCCTCCAGTTAAAGCAATGCAAGTTTGAAGCAGATTTTAGATTTAAATGCTTTGCGAGGTAAAACTTAACACTTGAGCACATAATTTCTTTGAACTAATTACTTAAATATGTAATCGGTTTTAAGCACTTTGATAACAATCACATCACCCAAATTGAAATTTCTTTGTCTAAATATTTGCTTTGTGCCAGTTAAGCTAACAAAAATGGGCATATATCCCATCTTCCAGATAGCCTTATCCATCACATAAACTTAATCACATAGAAGCGATATGAAACAACAGAAATCGACAGATGGTGCTAATAGGGACAAGCATTTTAACGCGAATATACAACTATTTGACTGAAACAATCAAATTGAATCAAAAGGCAAATATTTTTTAGCATTCAGTACTTCATTCTTTATTGAATTAACAAAAAAAATTTTTTTAAATAAACGTAGTCTTCTGTTAAAAAATTTTTTTCAACGAGCTCTTCAAAAATGGCATATTTTTATCATGCACTTGAATAGGGACAAACGTGATTTCATCATTCTGAGTAAAACTCCGCGCAATGAAGTTGATATTTTGTCAACATATAAACGTTTTAAGTAGAAAAAAATACTGTGGTGGGCGGTAAAGCACTAACTGATGAAGAAACAAGTAAGACCGTTGCAGTCGAGTAGCCCGACTTCAATATACCCTGTACAATTGACAACGAGAGCGTAAGTTAAAGTCGGCTCTAACCGACTTCGATAAACCCGTTACTCATGAAAAAACATGTTTAACAGTGCTCCTGCTTTCCTTAGGGTGAACTATCCGAAAAGTATGCAACATTTTTTTAGGGTGGGTGGGGTGGTAGCGGGGGGCTTGGATCGCATTTTTGCTCATAACTTCTGAACCGTTCATCCGATTTTTATCATTTCTTCGGCAAATCGATTTATTTTGCTAATTACTAACTATCTCTCGAAAGTACGAATCGTCTATCTTCAAAACTGTGGGAGATATAACGTTTTTTCCAAATTGCGGGGGCGGGAGGGGGCGTGGCCAAAATTTGAAACAAACTTGATCAGCGTACAGATAAAAGAAGCATTTGTCCCATACATGTCAAACCTCTATCTTTACCATCTCTGAGATCGACGCGTTCATACAGACAGACGGACGGACAGACGGACGGACAGACGGACAGACGGACATGGCTAAATCGACTCGGCTGTTGATGCTGATCAAGAATATATATACTTTATAGGGTCGGAAATGTTTCCTTCTCCCTGTTACATACATTTGCACAACTTCATGATCCCCTTTTACCCATTTTCAATGGGTACAGGGTATAAAAAGCAAAATAATGGTTTTAAAGGAGTGAATTCTTACGTACAAGCAAATTGCTAAAAAAATTGGAATAAGTTAAAGTGTTGTATGCAATTTTCTTAAAAACCCATCAAATTATGGGAATAACATGAAAGGCCGCACTAAAAAAACATTTTCACGTACTGCAGAGCAGCGAATTGTTCAAAAAGCTTTATATTTACACTGTTCAGCTTCGAAAAATCATTTAAAATTACAATTAAACGCAATTATCGATACGGTACGGAGAGTTATCCATAAAGCTGAATATCTAAGAAGATTAAAATTTAAAAAAACCCACCACTTCAAAAAAAGAAAAGATGGGAAATGTTTTTTAGTGCGGTTCATGTTGTTCGCATAATTTGATGGGTTTTCAAGAAAATTGCATACAACACTTTAGCTTATTCCAATTTTTTTTAGTGAGAAATTGTTTGTACGTAAAATTTACTCCTTATAAAACCATTATTTTGGCCTTTTTCGGACACTAACAGCCTTTACCGCCCACCATAGTATTTTTTTCTATTTAAAACATTTATATATTGATAAAGGTCAACTTCATTGCGCGAGTTTACTCAGAATGATGAAATCACGGTTAAGTTCCGATTCAAGTGCATGATAAAATATGCCATTTTAAAGAGTTAATGAAAAAAATTTTTAACAAGACTACGTTTATTTAAAAATTTTTGTTAATT
>JAEIFU010003739.1:0-24641 GCA_018904235.1 Lordiphosa stackelbergi | reverse complement strand
CATAACTTAAACAAGAAAAAATTTGGTGGCGAGAGATTAAAGCCCTGTTTTTAGAGATGGAACTTCAATTGGAACATCTGGTGTTCCAACCAGATTTTCTAATAAGAAAATGAAATCTCTAGAACTTCTGTGGCACCAAAGAATTTTTCGAGAGATTTACAAACCAACAGAAGGCAATATCTCTAGAGATTTCTGTGGCACCTCCCTATAAGACCCTTTTTCCGACCGATGGTTCCTATGGCGCCTATATAAGGTATAGTCATCCGATCCGATCGGAGCCGACATATTAGCAGAATGCAGTAAAACGAAGAATTCAATCCTAAGCAAAACATATTTTTCCCGGCTAAATTGCACACGCTACGTGTAGAATGCAGGAAGCTACGCGAGGCGTGCATAAAATCTGCACGCTACGTGTAGAAATTAAAAAGCTAAACGAAAATGTAGAAAAGTTAAATGCTGCTTGGGCAAAGGCAAAGTCTACACGACATTAGAAAATCAGCAACATTTGTCGTACATGAGTACCACACGAACCTTTCGAGCTTTCTTTATTAACGTATGGATACTAAAATCCTACACGCGCGTGCAGAAAAGCTAAACGCCGTATGTTAGAAAGCTAAACGCGGCGTGCAGAAAAGCTACACAAAAGCAAAGATTTTTAGATATTATAGATGACGCATGTGAAACTAAAACCGATTGTTCTTGGGAGCCGAGATTGAATCCCAATTAAATGAAATGGCTGTTGAGCTGGCATGCAAGATGCCGAATTCTTAATGATATATCCATAACCCTGTAGTGGCATAGGCCAGCTTCCTAGAAATGAAGAGAATATGCTGAGAACAAGCTCCTGGGAACGCAGTAGGGGGGTTAAGACAAGCATAAGCAACAATAGTGAACTTCAACCAAAAATGGTGCCAAAATTTGATACAACAAGAAAATCATAATGCTGACAGGGCTACTGAAGATAGCTGTGTCTAAACAGGATGCCGCAAAACCTTATATAAAAAATTTTTCGAATAAATTAGTTACATAATAAAAACAAAACGAAATTTTAATTTTAATAGGTGTGGCTTAAAGCTATTAAATTAATTTTTCATAAACAAGAGAGCAAACGTTGGTGTTGAACTTAAAACGTTGTGTGCCAGAAACTATCAATGTGCAATACCAAACAACATAAAAAAAGTAAAGAATATAACGCTGATGAATTTTATGCGTGAGTACGTGTTGATTTTAACCAAAGCCAAAAAGCAATCAGTTGCACTTAATTGCTGAACGTTTCGTCATCGTTGGTGAACACGACCATTATTTTATTATTGTCAAGAATAAAAAATTTAACAAATTTAACGATCTTTTCAAGTTTTAACGAATCATGGATTAGATATGAGCAGAACAGAAACCAAACTAAATATTTTCTAGATCATTCAAAAAGTAGTGAAAATCGACAAACGCAAAAAATAAAAAAAAAAAATTTATATAAAAGTTTATTTTATTATTTGGATAAGCTGTCGTTTGATGTGTCAAGTCACCCAGGATCAGTAATGGCGACACGATCCTTAAAATAATCCGGCGGTAAACATAACGTTCTGACCATATTGACTAAGCTCAACTCATATTCAAAACAAGTGTTGCAGTCTCGAACGAGCTTGTGTCCTCATATATGCAAGATCTTTTTTTGGTAGCTGTCCTCCAACGCCATCAAAAATCGTCCTATCTATTCTCGTAAAATATTTTCAAAAATAGATTTTAAATCAACAATGACCAAGTTACTCTACGATAGTAGAAAAGGGATTGAATTAAGAAGATTTTATTGTGCAGTATAAGCTCGTATACTGTCGGTGCGAAGATAGATAGATAGGAACGTGCCAGACTCTGGTGTAGACCAACGCAGATCATTTACACAACATTAGCCAAGTTTGATTAAAGGGATGAGAAATTTAGAATGAAAGCAACATCACTCGGAAGAGTGAGCCAGTATAATTTTAAAGTGTATAATTCTCTACAAACGCTAAGAAACTTAGACGCTATGAGAATCATAGGTAGAGTTACTAGGGGCAGTTGGAAATTCCGCATGGAGTTTCTATGCATGGAGTTTCCGCATGGAGTTCCCAATATCAACTATAAGTTTGTGAGAGTTTCAGAATGTTTAGTAATCTCGGGACCCAAAAGACAAATGGGTTTGAAAAAAACCATAAATTAGTATAGTTTGGAAACGCAAATTTTTGATTTGTACTTCTCTGACGTAGAATCCACACATATATGATCTACCTTTCCCCTTTCACAATAGCAAACCGTTGAACAATTTTCGTGTCCGGCGAAGCTTGTATCGAGTTGTTGTTGTTGCTTGCAAGCACCCCGCCCTACTACAATATGTACAAATCTGAATCTATAGTAAACTTTTTTCATAATTTTTGTTCGTTTTTAACGACTTTTTCACTTTCTTTGTTGTTGTTGTTGTTGATTTGCGCTGTGATTTTCGTTCCAATTGGAGGCGCAAAAAGGCGCTTGACCAGAAACTGATGCGCAAAATTTACAACTGACCAGGCGCGCCGCCTTTTAACAACACAAAATTTCTTTCTGTTTTGCATGCCCAAAAAGGAAAGACACTAATTGTACGTAGAAAATATATGTAGGGAAAGAGAAAGAGGAAGAGTAAAGAGTAATAATAAAGCGAAACTCACCTCTCACTCTGATAGATTTCCACGGATGAATTCAGTTCGGCTAATTGCTCTTTCAGCAATTGCAAATTGGAGTTAACAAAGCTCAACTCGAGTGCCACGGTGTCCCTTAACTTGCGGTTTGTGGTGGCCTGTCCCAAAAGAAGATAATGAAAGTTGGACAAAGATACTTTGACCCATAATTTAGATGTTACCTTATAAAGATTCTCTGCTCCGGCACGTAAGCGCAGTTCTTTGTTGATTTCTTGATTCAGTTTACAGCGACGACTTTGCAATTTGCCACGACAGGTAGCCGCTCGTGGATCGGAACCCTGGAAAATGGAAAGAAACATCAATTAGATACAAAATAGGAATACAAATGAAATGCATTAAAATTCAATCAGTTGGGGAAGTTGTTAAAGTACAACAAACTAAACAAAAAACGGAAGCAGGAAATGGTCGATGCACGTTTTTCACATAAAGGTTCTACGAGGGACGACGACTGAGTACACCTTCTTCTTAATACATACAGTGAACACACACATACACACACTCTTCGAAACACTGCCGTAAATGCAATCTGGCATGTGCAGATCATAAATGTCAGCACACGCTATACTTATGCATCGCCAACATTGGTTGCTGCTGCTGCCGCCGCCGCCAGCCTGCCGCCTGTTGACATCCCAAGGTCTGTTAACCTTGAGCGGCTCGCTCTTGGTGTTCTAACTACATTCTTGTACATCGTACAAGTGAGTATGTATCTCCACTTGCAGAAGCATTGGACTGTGGCATTTTGGATCCTGGTATGTCTTTGGCCAGACCTTTTGTTTTAAAGTTACTTCATAAGTCACCCACCCTGACAGAGCGACGACCAACAGACCAGGGAACCAGCGCTCAAGTTGTCAATTGTGCACAGAAAGAAATTCTCATGGAGGAAGAGGTTCAAGTGTTGAGAACTTATAAAGTAAAGTTTGTTGTGAGTCATATTATCGCGGGCTTTTCTCACAGCTAAGTTTTGCATTAATCGACAATAATACGATTTCTATTTGTTGGGCAGGTTTTCAGAACAAATAACAAAAATTATGTCACGAAATTTCCAATTTACCCAAAAAGGCAAAATTGTAAGGTCACACTGATTTGTCAGTCGGTGAAGTGAGCGAACTCTCTTTTGGGCATAGCTTGAGAATTGTTCAGCCGATCATTATCATTCCGAAGTTTATGTACCTTTAGAGCTCGTAAATTTTTTCAGCAAAGGATTTGAATGCTTTTCATACAATCATTTTACTTTTGCTTTGAACAATGCCTGTTGAGGGATTCTCAAAACTGACCAATAGCTGGCGCCACTACTGTGACCATTTAGAAACCCAGCGTAGCGACAGCGAACTTTCTTAAGTATAGTTTATCCTATCTTTGTCATTCCTTCGGCAAATCGATAATTAATCTTGACTACAAAATTATCTATTTGAAAGAATGAGGTCATTTAGCTCAAATGACCTCAAGAATGCGGCAGTGGAACAAGGATATAACTCCTAACTTCAAAAAAAATGGTATTAATGTACAATACCGCCATTTATCGGGCTTCATTAAGCAATTAATACAACTGATCAAAATGCAATCATAAAATCTTTAAGTAAAAACTAAGATATTCACTTAAATCCGTCATTAAATAGTTCTATATCTACACCAGGGGACTGCTAAACACACATGCTCATTTAGGCGTTGCGTGTGTGTCTAGTTTTGCGAGCCTTCTTTGTTTGCGACCATTACAACGGTTTTCGTTTTGCATATTTTCTTTATTTTATAGGTCTTTGAGCTCGAAAGCGAGAGTTTTACGATACGAGTCACGCTTGTAGTACGCACGATGTTGCAGTGGGAAGCGAGGCCAAAAAGTGAGAGTGCATTAGTGTGCGAAAATAAAGCTAATCGCTTCGAACTCTGGCGAGCGAATAACGGCTTGCTGCTCTTTTGGTCTCAGCTTCGTCATGCGTTCGGGTCGTGTACGTGTAAATAGTGAAATGTTGTACCAGAGGCCATCGCTGATCTTAACTGGGAGCAGGGGCGCGTGGAAAAATAATTTTAAATAATCTTAATCTACCTCTAAGTACAAGAAGTATATTTCCCTATATAGTCACATGTCTACCACATCAGAGATAAGTGCGTTCATACACACGGACATGGCTTTACTCGACTCGGCTGTTGGTGCTGATCAAGAATATATACTTTATAGCAAGGGTGCGTAAGCCCCTTTTGCAAGCCACGCATTCGTTGTTGTTTTACGCAAAGACATAGCAGACGCGTATGGCCTTTACGCTTGCTGCGTAAAGCAACAACAAATTCTTATGCGTTTTCTCCTCTCTATTTTTCCTAGCAAAGGTTTTGTTGTTGGCGCTTACAGACCTCTCTCTCTCTCTCTCTCTTATGTCTCTGGCCAAACGCTTTTCGCTTATTCACGCCAACAGACACAGACAAACAAAAATGGGGGGTTCTCTTTCTATTTCTTGTGGTTGTTGTTGATGATTTCTTCTTCCTGTTACATAATTTTGCACAAACTTAATATACTTACTCCGTGTACCTTTGGTACAGAGTATATAAATCACCTCACATCTTTCAAAGTCACATAATGTGCGCGACTTCGTGAACTCTCTTCACCAAAAATTACAACAAAAAAAAAAATACAAAAACTAATCAAAAATGGATCTATTTTATGTGCTTAATTTTTTATTATGTGTTGAACTTTTGTTTAATGTTAATCGGAAAAATGTGCTGCAAATTATTTATTTTCAATTTAGTTTCACCAAATCCGTTGTGCTTGCGGTCCACTCAAGCAAATGATGTGGAAACGCAGAGTTTATTAAGTTTCACCTCTGCAAATCAGGAAAATAAATAAGACTACATAAATTGCTCATGAGCTGTTCAAAGTTGATTTATTTTTCTTCTACAGAAGGTTCGACGTACAAATATATTTTCATGCCTTTTGGACGGAAAAACGTTGGACTCTTTCTAAAGCTGTATTTACAAAGGACCAATCAAAGCAATGAAGTTGTCTGAAGTTCCAGCGTGTTCAGCAGCAGAATCTGCTTCTGATCAATTATAAAGTTTCAATGATATTTCCTGCTGAACTCGAGTGATGCGATCATAATAGAGAAGCTTGTATCAAGGAAACAGTACTGTAGCGAGCCCCCGGTCCCACGTTCGATTCTTAGTACTAAGGTCATGTATCGAGGCTTCGATGCACTTGTGTTGAGTGTCACGCATGTGTGATCGATACATCCCTAATACCAATAACGATTTATCTTAACCCTTTAGTGTATTTTTCCAACTGGTGGACAGAACACATGTGCGAATATAGATTTGTCTAAATTGTTAACTGAATTGATTGGCAGACTCCCTTCCTTTAAATGAACTTCAACTACTAGTTTACGGAGAACCTTCGGCTTCCCTCTCTACTGCGTGGGGGATGGCTTTGCCCTTTTTACCCAACAAAGATTAGTACTGCTCGGCTACCCAAGATTTGCTACAGTACGTTCCTTTAAAGCAGTGGTGCCCAAAATGCCAAAAGCCTATCCCATGGGATAGGAACTCATAATTCTGCCGGCGTCGCAGCCGACACATGCATAGAGAGAGAGAGAGAATACGGGTGTTCTATAAATAGCACGCTCGGCGGCTGGCTCCTTCACGACGCTTGCTTTTGTCTCTTTCTTCTTCACAAGGCATTTGTTCGTTTGCTTGTTGCTCATGTTTGACGTCATGACGTTTACTTCGTGCTACGCACACAAGCGCAAAGATTGATAATGTGAGTTTGGACAACACTGCTCTAAAGTGGTACTGCTACCACCAGTTATAATTGTTTATCGATGGGTTTCTTATCGATTCAAATTTGTGCGCAACGGAGAGCTGAAAGTAAAACCCATTATACAACTATGACAGGTATGGCGCTCTCTCAGTGTGCTCTCTATTCGGGAAAATAATTGCAGGCTTCTTTTGAAAAATGCCAAGCGAATACCAATAAAAATTATTCATGCATATACTCTGTGTTTGTAAATTTGTTTATGTTGTTTATTCTTCACGGATTTCAGCAAAAGCTGTCAGTATTCTGTTATAGTTATATAAAGGTAAACTCGTCATAGAACACCACTGTAAAGGTCTAAACTGAACATACTGTTAATGCTCTGTTAAGATATTGGAAAGGCCATTAATATTCCCAATTCTCCGTGATACAAAAGTTGTTTTTTTTCTAAGACTAATTTTCCCAGTATTTTCTAAGTAGTTTTCCCAGTGTATTTACTAGCACTTTGTTTTGAGCGCCGCTGTTGCGTGTTCTGCATAATTAAAATCAACAGAGATAGATTCCAGCGGCAGGGACAGGGGCATGGTCAGGGCCCGATCTTGGGCTTAGGGTTAAGAGCAGGGTTAGGGCCAAAGTCACAGTCCGAGCCAGGAACTGGCTGCAGAGCTAGCTAGCTAAAAGCCAAGCCAAGCCTTGGTCTTGGTCAAAGATTGCCTGGGCAATGGACTCTTGACATTAGGCATGCCTTAGCCTTCGATGCACGTGCTTCGGTAGAAGTCAATGCACTCCAAACAACATGGTGGATGTTGATGGTTGCGCCTGTGGGCGGCAAACACAAAAACAAAAATTGGATTATTTTGCATGCAGTTGATTTTTGTTTTGTGGTCGTTGAATGCGGCAACTGATTAACGGTTTGTGGAGATGGTGGACATGCCACGTTATGGCCAATTGCTGGGACAATGACTGAAGGTTTCCAATTCGATTATTTGGTTTTTTCGAGCTGTGTACGGCATACATAATCGGGCATCGAGCATCAAATGAGCCTCTAAACAAGTGGCGCATGCAAATAACACGACCACAAAAAAATTATCCAATTATGCATGAAAGTGTCGAAATCGAGCAAAATGCAGATAACATACAGATGATGGGCGAGGTGTGTATGTATAAAAATGATCAGGTTTTAGTTTTGTTTGTTTTATTGGTGAAACGAAAGTGTTAAGGTAGGTTCCAACGAATGAAGGGCGTCACGTCAAGTGGTGGTATGGATCGATTGTTGTCTTTTTGAAATAAAGTACCAATTTAGCTCCTTACATTAAGGCCCTAAAAGAAATGTATTTTTGAAAGGCTCTCAATTTGCTGTGTGAGGTAATCTTTTTCCCTTCCCCGACATAGCCCCTGCAATTCACCCCGACTGCTTGCCGAAGTCATGTATCACTCTGAGTGACTGGTAGAGACAGTGACATTTTCCGTCCTCTCTTCTTGGAGAACCTTGTTTTAATGTGAATACTTCTCCGAATGACCAATATTTTTGTATTGTTTGGGAATTTCTCTTGAAACTGACTGTTTTAACATGGGTGATGTTTTGGGGGTGAAGCTGTGGTCTAATAGATTAATCGCAAGATAATTTGAACGGTGTTGCAGTCGGTTTTGTATACCTGTTGCCTCCATCACTGTGGGAACCTGCATTTCTCTGTGGATAACAGAGTTCCCCGCACATACCAATCAGCACCAACTTGTTTTCTTAAGAGCTTTGACTGAAATTGTTGACATTATGTTGACGCTGGACTTTGAAGCAGTGCCATATGGGCATTTCCAAAAAGGTCTTCCCGGAGTCAGTTTGTAAAAGTTGTGCGAACGCAATCGGAAAAATATTGAATAAATAGGCCACATATTTACCTTTAAGAATATGTTAAGCAAATTTTTCTATGAAAACCCATAGCACCAATATCAGCACAAAATGTTGCCTACTTTGAACAAATATTTGGTTGCTTAAAAAAAAATTTCAAATGGCCACCTTGGAGCAACACTATAGCCGCACCTTTATTTTTCAGTAGACGCATAGAAACAGTAGAGCTAGAACAACTTTGCGATATCCGTTTGAAAGAGCGTTCAAAATGAGGGAAAATAAATTTGCAATACATTTTTTAAATATGCCAAGTGGGCCAGTGCTGTCAGATGTCGAGAAAGGTCTCTCCTCATTTCGTGAAATTGTCTGAAAAATTAGTCGCTCCAACAAAGTTCTGCAAAATTTTTGTAAAAATTGAAATGAACATGAAAAACAAAAACGCGGAGGACGTAAGTCGAAGATAAGTCAGCGAGTACAGCGTCGATTAATCAGTGCTGGAAGTAATTCATTATATAGACCGCTAATGCGTTAGCGGCTGAATGTGGCCTAAAAGTGTCTGGCTGGACCGTTGCACGGTCTTTAAAGAAATCTGACAACAAAGTGCGACAAAAATTGAATTATAATTCGCCAGAGATAACATGGGAACGGACTGGACAAAAATAAAACGTTTTATGCAGCAATGCAATTAATTTTTCTAGATCAGGGGTGCCCATTCTAAGCTTACGCAAAAAATATATTTTAAGCAAGAACAACTACTATAAATTTCTGTGTGTGTGTGTGTGTGCCGCCTTAAATAGCGAAAAGCGCTTGGGCCTCTACAAGCGAGGCGAGTGCCGACTACGCTAAGCAACTTTGTTGTTGCGTTCGAGTTTGCGAGAGACATCGGAGAGAGACACATATGATCTTTTTGTTGCAGGTCTAAACGTGACAACAACAAAACACAGAGGTTAATGGCGTGCGCGAAACCTATACGCGCAAGCTATTCCTTTGCGTTTCACAACAACAAATGTGTGGCTTGTGCAATGGGCATGGGCGCCTCTGTTCTAGATCATTTTCTCGGATGAGAAAAAGTTTAAATTGGACGGTATTTCGCCTCTCTAAAATATTGGAGGGATTTAGGGAAGGAATCCCTAAACTTTTCTAAGAGCAATTTTGGAGAAGGATCATTGATGGTTTAAGGCAACGTTCTGCCTCTCTCGTGTGGATGCTTGGAGCTGGCATTTCCAAATGAACTCCAGAGAGTACGTGGATATTTTGCTATTGAATTTATTGCGATAGAAGGCGTTCAACGTTAGTTTTTCAACAGGACAACGCTTCAATGCACTTAACACAAGGCAACAATGTTCGGTTTTCGGTGTGACCCTCTTGCTTTCCGGACATGAATACGATGTAAAACCTGTGGGCGTTGCTGGTCCGAAGAATTTATGCTCAAAAACCTAGGTATTATAGTACAAAGGAGCTCTAATTGGCAATAATTAAGGCATGGGAAGAACTATCCCTTCTCAGAGAAAAAATAGAGAATTTCATTCTTGAATCAAGAGCATTCGTACTCAAAAATACGGAAAGAGTAAAAATTCGTGATCCAAGGGCAAAAGTCTTGGTCAAAGAGTGAATTTTCGATCCCGACATTCTTCATTCAACGCTATTCTCCCAAAGTTTGCTTCCCCTCACTCCCCTTGCCTATAAGAAACAAATTCCAAGAGCGAACTTCTTGAAAATTCCAGAACGAATAATTTTTTTTCCAAAAGCGTTCGTACTCAAATTATTCGTTCTAGTTTTCTGCTAGTGTGGTGATTTAAAAAAACTCGGCATACTGCCGATTAGGATCTATGAGTTAGTTAGTGCTAAAGGAGGTTACACTGGTTATTAAAGTGAATTACAATTAGGGTATTCACTTTGTTGTCTGAGTCTTTGCACGAGTTTCGTGTACAATTACGTTTGACATTCCGTAGATATTCTTCTGGAATGGAAAGCAAGCGAATTGAATCGTGAAGTTAAAATGATTGAAGGTGCGTATTTTGATTTTAATAATCTGCACGTTTTATTGTTGTCGACTTTTGCAGATTTATGTCCACCAAGCCAGCTTGATTTTGCAATGGATGAGTTGTTGAATGACTTCATGGACGATGTCGCTTGCATATAGTCTTGCCGTAGAGGAGATATCTCAAAATATGGGGACACAGTTTGGGCACAAGTGCCCGACTTTTCGTAGTCAGAGTCTGGGTCGAGCAAGCTGTGCACAATTTGTTCAGAGTGAATTGTTGTTGAAAATGCATACACTTTTCCCCAAGTGCCTATGTGCTCAACAAAGTGAATACCCCAAATATATTATTATTCTATAGTTTATTTAGTTTAGTGAAGTGCGGCTATAGTAATGCACCTTGCAATGAAATAAAAAAATAGCGGTTAATTTTTGCACTGAGAGTGTTGATGTTTGTCATTTATTTTCTCTCATTTCACACGGTAATCGCAAAGTTTGTGCGTACACTGAAAAAACAAGGTGCGGCTATAGTGTGGTTTAGCTTTACAAAGGCGCTCCCCTGCCTATACCAACTAGTGGTTGAGTTGTTCATGAGTGTGTGAACAAAATTGAGTTGTTCTTTAAACTGAACAAGTGAACATGTTCTTCTTCAGTTGTACATTTTGGTTTAGCGAGTCTTGTACAGTCTATCTTGTTCACTCTGTCTTGCTCTGAGTTGTTTTTGAGTTGTGCTCTGTTGTTCTTTGGCTCAGAGAGTTGTTTTGTCCATGGTGGAATTAATAAGGTAAAGCCGAACGAGACAGCGCTCTTTCTGTTTGTAGGGCCAAAGTTACAGTGCGTTGTTAATGCTAGAAGCGAACGGCAGTACACAAGCAGAGACAAACAAATGTTTTGCAGTCTCTTTCTATCTCACAGGCAACTGTCCTCAGCAGAGCTGACGGCTTCACCTTGTTAATTCCACCATGCTCAGAGGTTACTCAGAGAATTATGAATTAAATATTGGGCTTTTTTGTTAACCCAGTAGCAGGTTAAGATGAAGGCTGTGTAAAAGCTCAAGACTTTGAATTAACTCATACTTTGCGAAAATGAAGACCATGCACTTGCTCCAAAGTTAAAGTACAATTGTTATGCATGCCAGTGCACTAATGGAGGAACGCATTATTTCTGCTCCCAATTCTCTATTCATAACAATCAACGCTTAATCATTGGAGTCTGTCTCCTTGTTTTGGTTTTTGTTTTCTGGGATGGCCATTTCACAACTTTACATGCTATGTAACACTTTCTAGAGCTTTGCCGCATTCCGAAAACCAGTTGTTTTTTGTTTTGTTGTTTTGTGTTGCTGTTGTTCGCCTTTGTTTTGTTTTGTTTTTTTATTTTTTTTGTATTAATGCTTGATAGTATTTCGGCTAGTCGTACTTTCACCTGTTTTAGGGTTTTGCTTGTTTTTATTTTCTGTGTTTTACAAATCAGGTTAAAGTCATTAATTAAAACGCACGCTGGGCCGAACTAAGCTGAGCTACATATGTAGATGTGTTCCAATAATCATTCTAATGGAAGCTTAAACACAACAACTGTGCCCACCTGATGCAGCTGCAATACCAACAACCTGTTGCCATACTGGCTAAGTGACCCACATGTTGGCTTTAGTGACGTCGCAAAACTTGTTCACATTCAATAAATACAAATCGCTTGCGAGAGAAAGAAAGAAACAACGAAAAAGAAATAAATTTTTGCACAAAAATGCCCGTAAAATATGCGTGTTTAGGCAGCGTCAGCTCACCTGAGCTCTGCATCGGAAGAATGCTGAACACTTGACAAAAACCAAAAACAATAACAACTGTTTTATCTCACACAAGTGCCGACTTAGCTTGCACTGTACCATGCTACAAAACGACTACAGTGAAAACTCCATAAGTGCAAATAATAGGTGTTACATTCAAGCACCATAAAGATTTTTGAAACGATTAAGGTCAGGTTACATTCCCTTAAAAATTTTGGACCATTTTATAGCAGAATTGGTCCATGAGGAAATCCACTATGTTGCCACTATTTTGGTAAAAACAATTTGCTTTATTATTCCAGAGAATGTTTCGAAAATTTTTTTAGCACCTTCTGGTAAAAATTTCCGTTCTAAGTAAAGGAACTTTCTTCTTTTTCTTCTTTACTGGCCCGATGTTTTGCAACAACCGTTTGACGGTCTCGGCCTGTGCTATAAATGCCCTCCAGTCGCTTCTGCTTTGTGCGAGCTGGCATCAGTTCTTCACACCAAGCTTGGAAATGTCTTCCCTCACTTGGTCGTCCACTCTTGCCACTTCCAAAGTCTATCGCATTTTGATTGTAGACCATTTTTGCTGGAGCTTGTTCATCCATACAGGTAACATGTCCTAACCAGTGCAGCCGCTGTTGCTTTATGCGCTTGACATGACTAGTGTCCCCATAGAGCTCATACAGTTCATCATTCTTTCGGAGTTCAAAGGTCCATAAATCCTCCGAAGAATCTATCGTTTGAAAACGCCAATCGCCGCCTCATCCGCTGATGATATTGTACATACTTCTGCGCCGTATTGCAGGACTGGGATAACAAGTCTTCGAGGGGGCTGCTCTTGAATTCCTACTGAGGTAGTAGCTCGGTTTCAAAATGGGCGCGTATCTTCTCCATCAGCAGATTAAAGAAATCACACGATAAGGTATCTTTTGGTATCAAACTGTTCGGAGAGGTTCTTTCCTATTTAGACGGAGCTTTGAGTGCTTCTCAACGTCATCATGCAAAGTCACACATACTTTGCTGGTATACCAAAAGTAGACTGGGCTTCTAAGAAACTTGACCTTATCGGTGTGTCGAGGCTGATTTATAATCAATAAAAAGATGGTAAGTTTTGAAGCCTCTCTCGTAGGTCTTCTCCAGGATTTGTCGTAATGTGAAAATCTGGACTGTGGTGGATTTACCAGGTCTAAAGCAACACTGAGAGGGTTGAGGGTGAGCTAATAAGCGGCTTTAGAATAAAGGAACTATTCCGTCCGAGATTCACAATTGCGCTTGAAATCGCTCTTGATGACTTGCTATAAAAGGATAAGTTTAGCCAATAACACAATAAGATTATCGCTTGTTGATGAAGTTTTCTTGCATCCTCTGCGCCTTTTAAATTTTGGAGCATCTGTACAGAAGTTTTGAGTCCCTCCAATTGATATAACTTTTTCCCTGTTCTCGGAACTAACGCACATGTCTGCTTTAAAACAGAGTATCCGTATAATTTATGAGATATTTTACAACAAAATTGTTATCAGTAAACACATAAAATACTCAAGTTTGACTTTAAGTTCCTCCACTCAACTTGATCCGGAATTTAGCCATCGATTTTCTTCACCAATACCTTATTTTCTTCAAGAAAGTGTGATTTCTAAGAAGAAAAAATAAAAATAATAATTTCCAGTCCAATTCGAAAAGACAGAATCCTTGAGGTCGACTTGAGCGGGCTAGAAATTCATTTTAGAACTATGGTTCCTTGGTGAAATTTTCTTAGGTTTTTGCTATTTTTTTCTACCCATACAAATCGACCCCCCTGAGTCAAATCCGGCTAACTCTTAAAATAAGTACAAAATAATCTTGAATTATAAATTCAATCTTAATATATTCTTGAAACAAATCAAGAGTTAAATAAACAACTACAAAGTGTTCTTGATTGAAGCCAATAAAATTCTAAAGCTATGTCCAAATTGTTCTTGCCTAAAAAGACACCAGGGCCATGAACTCAGCATTAGCAAAATGTTATAAGCAGCAGAAAGTTTTAAGAACCCTTTCGTTCGTTTTTGATTTTTTATTGTAAATCTATTTTTTTACTCAATTCAAGATATTTTTGATTAATTTTTGCTAGGTACGTAAAGTTCTTGATTTCAGATCATTTGGTCTTACTTGAATGAATATACGGTTGCTTTTCGATGTATATGGGTTTTAGCGACCTGTTTTGATTTTAGTCAAAGATAGCCGGCTCGAGGTCAACAATTCAATAAAATCAACACAAATCAACAGAGATTAATTACAACATTTTGGAATATCAATGGTATGTCCATACAGCGCTGTTTCGTGAATCACCAGAATTCTCTCATCAGCGGACTTGTTGCTTTTTCACTCTTCAACAACCTGCAAACTTTGTTTTTATACAACTTGTATTGGCGAATAAACATTTGGGGATTTCAATGGTGTAAAATTTCAGACCGAAATTGTGCTATTGTTTTTGAAGGTTTTGTTTACCAAATGTTGTAATTAATGGATGTATACAAAGAGGGTATACTGACTTTCCTGTAAATACACAAGGTATATTTCGTTTGTTTAATAGGGAAACCGTGTAGGTTTTTATTACAAACAATACGGCGTGCCGATTTGTTTGTGGGCCTTTTTCGTTGTGTAATTGTTGTGTGTCAAAACACTTATTGGCTCAGTTTTCCTCCTACGCGTTTCGGCAAATATATTGAATTCCTCAGGGAGTCAGTATATTTACAGCGTGTCTTCCGTTTTTGATGTGAAACATCTTTAATTTCGGTACGGAAGATTTTTAGTAGGAGTAAAATTTGATTTCAGCGTCACGTGACGCTGACGTCAGCATATTTTGTGTTGTTGTTTTAGCGGAGTGTCCCAGGAAGAGGGGAGTGAAAATGGGCGGAAATAGGAGGGAAACTGGGGGAAAGTGGAGGTGACCAAACAGTGTCTTGATAGTGACTTGACAGTGACTTGACAGTGACTTGACAGTGACTTGACAGTGACTAAACAGTGACTTGATAGTGACCTAACAGTGACTTGACAGTGACTAAACAGTGACTTAACAGTGACTTGCAGGCTAACAGTGACTCAACAGTGACTTGACAATGACTAAACATTGACTTGATAATGACTTAACAGTGACTTGACAGTGTCTAAACAGTGACTTGACAGTTACTCGCCAGGGACTTGATAGTGAATTAACAGTGACTTGACAGTAACTTAACTGTGTTTTGACAATGTACAAACAGTGACATGACAGTGACTAAACAGTGACTTGACAGTTACTTAACAATGACTAAACAGTCCGTAAACAGCTCTTAAATTTAGCATCATATTTCACATCTAAGCCTCGTGAGTGTTCACTACACTCACACCTATTTTTTTATGTATTGATTTTAGTCAAATTTTCTTTTAGCCGGCTCGAGGTCAACACGGTTAATTAAAATCCAATATAATCAATTCTTTTCCAATCGATCTAGAACTCTGCCAGTCGTTGTTTTTTCTACCCTAAAAATTTATCAAATAGCATACGATAAAATACATGGAGGAGCAATTCTTACACCCCTTAGTTGGTCGTGTAGCCGTACTTGTTTCCCCTTTCATTCTTCTATGCTAAATGCGAGCATAACTTCCGAGTTTTTTGTCCGATCTTTTTGACATTTGCAGAACCGTTTGATATATTTATAATTTGAAAATTTGCTACCTAAAATTGATTGAAAGGGGTGAATAGGTATCAGAAGGTATACAACTCTCCACATTCAAACTGATAGACCTGGTCAAGCATATAAATATACTTTACTGATACATAAATGCCTATGATAACCATCTTTTTGTGAGTCTTCACTGTTGCATTGTATCTATGTAACTTCAGGCATCTCTCGACTGGTTTTTTGAGGTCGTTAGGCAGGCACCAGCCGCCAGCAGCAGCCGGTAGCGCCCGTTAGCTCCACTGTCGAACTACTCCAGCCACAACCAGCGTTGACTTTACTAGTTTTTTTTGTATTTGTATTTTTTCTTGATAACTGTAACTGGCTGTGAGCCAAACGCCGTTTCGGGGGGAACTAGAACAAACATTTGGCCTCTCTTATTGATTTTGGTGAAAATATTTTTGCCAAAGTTTTGCGGCCGTTAGACGCGCAATGAGGCAACGGTTCCGTCACGAGTTTTCTGGGTTAAGACTGTGGGAACAACAGCAAAGGCCGCCATATACAAATGTCAAAATCATAATCGAGCTACGATCGGCTGCCCATATACTTGGATACTTACCCGTACTATAGTTTAATGATGGCAATTGTGTGCGCTAATGATCTGACGTGATCAAATTAAGGCACATTAAGTGGACAGGCGGACACAAACACTATTCTAATTTACCAAAAAGTTCTGATTGTCTGGGCGGGAAATTGCCAATGTTCGTAGCTTAAATTGTTCGTTATTCACTTTTGTGCGCTGATAATTTTCTTACATGCCAAGTCTGTGGTTGGCGCTAAAAAAAATTTATCAGCAAAGTGGGAAGGCCCCCAATACTTGAGGCATTCCAATGAGTTCTGGATTTAATGAGCACTTGAAACGACTTTGCGCACAATTTGCATTTGGCTGTGTGTGTGTGTGTGTTGTTTGTGTGGTTCCAAGTCATTGGGAATATTTTATGGTTAATCACGTAGGTGGGCACAAGATTTGGAAGCAGAAAATAAAAAGCAAACAAAATATCGCAGCTAACTTAGTAGTCAATCATGAGGCTAAGGTGTAGCTTTTTTATGGATGCCCTTACACGTATTCTGTATACATAAATCATAAGTTGGAACACATTTAATCAAAGTGAGATTTTTTATTAAATCAATGATCTCCAGACACTGAACTTTTCTGTTTTGAAAAAATTTTACTAAACAATTTTAGCATCAAAATATAAAAGAAATAAAGTAATGAAGCGCAGCCGTGTGTATAAAAGATGAAATTAGCTTTTTCCGATTTTGCGCAAACCGAATCTGACATATAAATAAGCTCAAAATTAGGGCTGCAAGCCAGGTTTAAGCTGAAATTTGCCAAACGGTTAATATTCTAAAAATTAAGGCTCACTTTTTACCCAATTTAATTAGAAATCCAATTGAATTGTTAATTATGCAAAATATTTTCACAATTTCTTCAAAAAAGGCTGTTTAATTTAGTTTTTAGTTGATAAAGATTAAGAAAATACGAAGGTTGACTTTCTATATTTTTCAAAAAACATTGGCAAACGGCAACGTGGAGATACATTTTTAAATCGTCATTTCTTCAAAGTGATATTGGGGGGCCAACCCTCCCAACTAAATTAAAACCAATTCCAATTCTTACTTGAAAGGCAGAAATTTCGGTTTAAGTTGGCTGCAAGTTATACACAACTCTTTTCGCACTAGCGCCCTGTGTCGATGGTGGCGCCATCTACTTGAAAGGCAGCCGTGGGTAAAAATTTTTAAATTTTTGCATTACCTTTATGGAGAATATGACTTAAATTTGAATTATGATTTAGAAATTCATCACAAAACATATAACACAATCAAAACATTTCAGTTAAATATCAAATTAACCCATAACTAAAAAAGGGAAATTTTTTGGAGAGAGATTCAGCCCTGTTTTTAGAGATGGAACTTCAATTGGAACATCTGGTGTTCTAACTAGATTTTCTAAGAAGAAAATTAAATCTCTCGAAGTTCTGTGGCACCGACGATTTTTTCGAGAGATTTACAAACCAACCGTCGGCAAAATCGTTAGAGATTTCTGTGGAACTCCCGTATATAGAAATTTAAAAAATATAGCATTGTACTTGCTTGACGATTTACAAATTCTGTTGCACTATGTCTACCAGATTACAAAAAAATGGCTTGCCAGTAGTTGAAATACTTTGAGGTATAATTTTTGTTAAGCCAAACGGGTATGATGGGTTCGAAACACGTTAGCAATAAAAAATATGTCTGAATTCTGGAAACCGATTCAGTTCAAAAGCAGTTTTCAGCCCTGTCTTAAACATTGATTGATCTAGAACCAGAGATTGGGCAAATCTATATTAACATAACCAGGGCAGAAGTATACCGAAACAGTTAACAAAATAATTTGGGCAACATGATCTAGAACTAGAGATTGAAACTGTAATTAAGCCGCTAAAAATAAAACGGTATCAGTAACCGAAACAGAAACATTTTGGTTCATATTTCGGTTTTCCTCTACTAGTAAAAATTTCGAAAAAACGTAAATTTATTTTAATGTACAATAGTACAATAACATTATGCTTATTTATTATGCGCCGCACTGTTGCTAATGGGCACAAAGGAAAGAGAGCGAACGAGAAAGAGACAACGCAGCTAACTAAAATCTTTACCTTCCTCATCATTCCTTATATTTGTTATTACACAGCCAATTTGTTTGTATGAAAACGTAAGTATTCACACATATGGTTGTTGTTTGCGCGATCGCCTTTTTCAAGTTAATCTCTTTTCCTGAATGTGAATAGAAAAGAAAGCCTTAAATATATATGTGAAAAAAAATGTTTCTGGCACTCCGTCATCTTGACAGCTTGGCGCCGGTAACTTGACAAGTTGCGCTGTGATCTTGACAGTGGATGGAAGTGAGGAATGAACAATTTTTATTCGCGTTTAGACACTTAGTTCAATTTTATAGCATTTTCCACTTTCCTACTAACCAGAAATTAGAGATGCCTGCGTTTTGAATGTATGATGAATACCATTTTAAGTTGTAAATTACGTTGGCTTTCTGAAAATCTTAAGCCCAATTATCAAACGCATCAAAACCTAAGGACATTCAAAACCAAAACGAAGGGAATATGATTTCTCTTCAAATTGATGGCTTGACTCACATGGATCGGTCATTTATTAGTAAGAATGAGATATACTCGTCTTAAAAATGCTCCTTTTATAAAGGTCACTTAATTTGTAGCACTGATAACGGACGCAATATTGTAAAATATTATATAGTGGAAGGAAAAAGTGAATCATTTTATTTATATTTTGCGTTTTCATGGATAGGATGTGCTGCCCATACATTTCAATTAGCCGTCAACGTTTTTGAAAAATCATGGGTTCAGGGCTATTTTGTATAAGGAATTTAAAATTTAGTACATTAATACATTTTTTAAACGAATAACCGGTAAACACAAAACATGAAGATTGGTAATATGAAACCAAGGCTGCAAAACTCCTAAAAATAAGAATAAGTTCCCTCCAGGGTTCGAACCCGCGATTCATTTGGGTTCGCGCGCACAACATGTGACTAATTTTGTTTAATCGATAGTTCGGACAACATTATTGGAAATTACTTAAACATTTTAAGGCAGAAACTGAAGGGCTGATCTTGACATATTACACCGCTCCGATCATGCTAGCTATCTTTTAAAATCTTTAAAAATCAGTTGTATGCACAATGATATTTTTCCAAACCTTTAATACATTCGAATTTTTAAGCAATCTTTAAATACCCAGAAAAGAATCAATGAAGTCGTTTACCGTTTTAATATTTGTCACTTTTTTATTATTTCCTTGCTACTAAAATTCAATTTCATCAGAAGATGAATATGGTGCAGAATCATTCATGCTTTTATTTCTTAGTTCCTTTTGAACAACAACACGTTTATAAGCTAGAATCCCAAGATTCAGTTGTAGAAATTGGGATTGAATTTACAATGAGAGAACGTTTTTTCCAAGCATTATCTAAATATGTACGAATATTTAAGCTTACAAAAACCTGTATGAGTTCATTTACGTGAATTGGAAATTTATAGATTCTAGAACAAATTTAGTAGAAACATATTTTTGAACCGAACCCTTTTCGACTTTTTTTTTAGTCCGGTTCGGGTTCAGGTTGATTCTGCTCCGGTTCAGGTTCGGTTCGGGCTTCCCAAAAATGACGGAGACTCCGACTCCGGAGCGGTTCAGTCATGAACCGGGTTTCAGCCCTGACCGTAACCGATATCCCACAACCGTTATATAACCGTAACCCTAACCGTTATTCATTTCGGACTTAATCTCTGTTTAGAACAAGAATTTTGAACGTGTGAATTTACCCAATTTGCAAAATAGTTTAACCATTCATGTTCACCAAAGGCAGAACATTTAAAAAAAAACGCACTCTTTTTCGTGCAGAATTGAAAAAAATATTGTCTGAAAAACAAACTGCTATGTTTTGATTTTCTGCGTGGATTTACTGAATTTTTTAAATCCCATCAATTGACAAACGTTTATGTGTCAAAACAAATTGAATATAAACAAAAATGTTTAGGGACTGGAATCAGACTATAGGTGAATACGTTATGTTTGTCGTAGAACCGTAGAACTTTTTAGCGGGCTCTAGGTCATAGGTTTGTACACAAAAGAGGCTGGTTTTATGAACCTTCCGATTCAATCATCAGTAGTCTTTACCTGTCTTCTGCAAGTCGGCAGAGGTCATCTCATGCCAGCATTGCTATAACCGCTTGGGAATCCCAAAGGTGGAGTTATAGTAAAACCCTATCCCAACAGACAACGCCAAGTGACAGAAACTTTGTGTAAGTGTGTGTGCCTCATAGTGGGGGAAATTCCCTCCCCTCAGTTAACACAGAGGCCAATTTGTTTGCAATCAAACAGGAATTTTGCATTTGTTTTTACATTTTTTTATTGACAGAATTTTTTTAGCATGCTTCAGGTCAATAATTTATGTTTCTTCCTTTTGGATTTGGCTTTTTGCAAAATATTTCACACTTTTTCCAAATATTTCAATAAGAAATATCAAAGTTAGACATCTTTTGTACTTAACACAGACAAAAAACCCATATACAAACAATGGCTGTTCACAGCATAATGTAATCCAATATCTTCATCAAAAAGTAAAATTTAATGCTTCGATGAAGTATAAAAATGGTTCAAGGGGAAAGCAATCGTTTTAATTTAAAGCAAAATGACAAAAATTCGCAACATATTGAATATTTGTTCACCTCAACAATGAATAGTCCATTGAATTTCATAATTCTGGTAAACACGGAATTTTCAAAATCTTTGGTAAGAACATGGTAAATAATTTTCATAAATTTTTTTTAAAGGAAACTCTACAAATGAGTACAACCAATTGAAATCAATCGGATTATATATACAATGAAATTTTTGCCTCTTTGGGATCGAGTGTCGCAAAACCGCTTCTAGCTGCTCAATTTCGTTAAAGCTACCTTTGAGGGGAAAATTGCAACTTTGTATTTTTTTCATTTGGGCTGTGCGTTGATAGTTAATCAGTCAGTTAGTACTACAAACGAATTCGCAAAAGACTGTTAATCGGGGGTGTCACAGAAATCTCTAGAGATTTTGACTTCGGTTGGTTTGCAAATCGCTCGAAAAATCCGTCGGTGTCCCAGAACTTCAAGAGATTTCATTTTCTTATTTGAAAATCTAGTTAGAACAGAAACTGTTCCAATTAAGCTTCCATCGCTAAAAACAGGACTGCATCTCTCGCAAAAAAATTTCCCTAATTTTATTTATGGGTTAATTTGATGTTCAACTGAAATTTTTTATTGTGATAAATGTTTTATGATGCATTTTTAAATTATAGTTCAAATTTAATTCATATTCTTCATAAATAAAATTAAAAATTTAAATATTTGTTGGCGCCAAACATAAGGTATAACTTGCCAGCCCTTAATGCGCTGGCTGCCAACCAGATGGCGCCACAATCGCTAAACGGCGCCACTGATGTGGTTGGTTTATATTAACATGAAAGACTTTGGTTGTTTTTCCTAATAATAATTGAAACGCAAATTTCAATGTTTAAACTAATTAAATAATTTATTCATTTTATGCAACCTATCCAGAAAAATAATTTTGTTTACAGTTCCAAAACAAGTTTTGTTTGTCAAAATTGTTTAGGTGGTGAATTTTGCTAAATCTATTCACAAAACACGAGAGATTTGAAACCAACCGAAAGAGATTTCTGTGACACCGAGAATTGGGTTTTGGTTGGAATTTGTTGGAAGAGTTTTCTGTGACACCTCTGTATAAAAGCGAATCCAAAAACACAGCCTTACAAGTAGTCTGCCTTAACTTTGTTATAATTCGCTAAATATTGCATATTAAAACGATTCCAAATATTCTGAAGTCAAAGCGAAGTCTGCTTATTGAAATAGCCATACACATAGCCTGATTTATTCTGGTTGCAGTTCGTTGAATTTTGAGTCAAAGAATCTGATAAGATTTTATAACCACGAAATGCTGAGCCACCGAAAACAGTGAAGTGCTTAAAATAGTTGTAAACTGGAGAAGAGGAATATTATTGGCCTTGTCCCGAATTTCGAAATCTCTAGAGATTTCTGTATAAACGTTAACGTTTCGAATTAAAATGTGCGGTTACTAGATGACGAAAGTTGAGCCAAAGCTCAACTGCGTTTTACTTCCAAATGATCTTGTATCTTTACAAATAAATAGGACATACCCAATTGTCATTGTGATTAAAAAGGAATTATCAAAGAGTATTTTAATTTTGTCCAAGTGTTTGTGACGAACAAAAGAAAGCTTCAATAATGACTAGGTGACTTGTCTAACATTTACTGTCTATATAAAATGTCCACTCATCCCTGCTTGCAAGATTGTACTTATATAAATTCTTTGTAGCTTGTTAAGCTACTCAAAGCGCACGTGTAAAGAGGTCTTTAGCTTATTTCGGTGTGGGTTGATTTCGATGAATGGGGTCCATTTATGGCAAACAGTTGATAAGTACTTATTAACAAAAATACATTGTACACACATCCACATCAGAATTGCAAATGCGGATCTTTACATATTTTACAATAATTTTTAAGAACGGAAATCGGTACGATCAAATCTACTTGGCATATTTTGTCATCAGTGCAAACAAAATTTAAAAAAAATTAAGAGATGCACTAATTTACTTTCGCAAGCGAATCTTTATTCACAATTCGTTCATCCCTTACATTGTAAGGCACAACGTGTGTATTAATTAGAATTTCTTACACATCTCATATAAGGATATCACGTTCAAACTTGAACATGAGATTCGACTTGGTCCACAAGTGGCATTAAAACGCATATTTAGATAACACAACCAAACTCATATCATCATTAAATATTAATAGCGATAGTGTCAAGGATCAGAATAGCCGAGACACTACTTGAACACACATGCATTGTGTGGAAAACCACCCATTAGACCAATGCAGATCATTTATATTCTCGTGGGGCCTTACACACCACATTGTTAGTTAAGATTAGCTTTAAGGGATAAAATAATTATAATAAAAGCAACATCGCTCGCAAAAGAGATTCAGTACAAAAACAAATTTACAACCATACTCATTTGAAGGTGTATACAGGTCACTATTTACAACAGACCTACCTGTTTATCATGTCTCGATCAAATAAACCAAATTAAATATTGGTTAAAGCTTATAAATTCATTATTTCGGTAAAAAAAAAACAAATGCTTCCTTTGATCGTACCATCCCAAGCTCATATCCCCCATACCTTCCAATTTCTACTACTATTCTTTGAAAACAAACACTCGATCGCTTACCATTTGCTCCAATTTCAGCAAATAAGACATTGATGCCTTGCAAGTCATTTTGTTGACTTTTTAGTTGGGTTGTTTTTTTTTGTTTAAACAATACAAATGCAAGTGTACACTGAACTTCACTGAACAATACGAGTAGTTCAAACAAATAAACAACAACAGAGAGGGGCAGAGCTCTGTGGCTTGGGGCGAAGGCTTTGAAAGCACTCGACTCGAATGACAGGAAAGAGGGGGGAACTCTCTGGCCAACCGGTTGGCTGTGCGTTGCGTGTTTTGCGAGCAGTTATACACTTATCATTCCAATTGTTCCAATTGGTCTTTCTACTGGTAAATAATTCCCAGCTTAAAATCCCATTTTCTCATGATTGTTCAATTTTATTTTTTTGCACACACACACTTTAACAAACGAATTTTGGTTTTGGGTGACCTTGAAAACTGGTCGATACCGTAAAATACTTTTAAGTGGGTCACTCGAAAAACGATTTTCAAACACTTCAACTTGAAATTGTGGCTAATGCGGAATGATAACACAGAAGAAAAAAAAACAAAAATAAATAGAACACAGCGCGCCAGAAACACGTCCGCAATCCTCAACAGTCAGAACTGTTCTTAGCCAGGCAGCTAAGTTAGTTAGTTGGTTAGTTGCAGCTCTAGACACAGTCCACACACACACTAACACACTGGAGTGGAATCTAAGAGTGAGTGTTCTGGCATCTTGGAAAAATTCTCTCACCGACTTCTCCGCGGTTGACCTGGTCATCAGGCTAGGCGGCGTCTCTGATTCGACTCTTTTGTTCTGCTTCTTTGACACTGGCCCTAAAGCCAGACTCTTTCGGATGTGGGCCGTTGATGATGGCTATGATGATGCTCATCATTTATGCTAATTAAGTTACGTGAAAGCTACCGAAAATGGTTACAAAGAAATTTGTCTTTTCTGTTGATGATTGATTTAGTGTGTATAACCCAAAGATTAAGGGGTCACCATCAAAGAACAAACAAAAAAGGTGTTGAAGTTTCAATGAAATGAAGCGATAATTAATTGAAGAGTTTCACTATTTTTCAAATGTTTTGTTACATCAAATGAATTCTTT
>JAEIFU010003738.1:0-24642 GCA_018904235.1 Lordiphosa stackelbergi | reverse complement strand
ACCATCCTTGCAAGATCGTAGAATCTGTCATGGAGTTATGTTTCTTTCCATAAACTAATAAATGGCCATATTCTACTCTTGATTTCTACTGAGACCAAATTAATTTTTCGATCCCTAGACCTACAAGACAGTTCCAGCCAATTTTCTAAATATAAGTAGATCTAATTTCGAATCTCATGACCCGTTTCGAATCATATGCATGTTATATAAGGATTTGTACCATTTATTAGCTTCTGAGGGTTCAATGTCAGTAAATGTATACAGGGTTGCCCATATTCGACGGACCCATCTGGCAACGCCATAACTTTTGACAGAGATGTCAGATCGCTTAATGACATACCGCGTTTGAAGCGTCAGTCCAAGCAGATTTTTACCATGGAACAATACACGCCACGCGAGCGCTCTGAAATAGTTGAAATTTACATTCAACAGAACAAGTCAACTGTGAAAAACTCAACGTGCTTTTAAAAATTAAAAAAATGTGACCGAAATGTGTGAAATGGGACCGTAAATAAGCAAAATTGCCGTATTTACGCCACTGAAAATCCTGAGGAGATTCAAGAAGTGCCTCTTCATGACGAAAAAGTCACAGTTTGGTGCGGCGTTAGTGCGAAAACGGTCATTGGGCCGTTTTTCTTCCAAAATGAAAATGGCCATGCTGTTACCATCAACCAGGAGCGTTATCGCGACATGATGACCAATTTTGTGATGCCAATTATTCGTCGAAAGCGTATGAGGCAGTTCTGGTTTCAACAAGACGGCGCTCCACCACAAGTCGCATAACAATCGATTTTCTGAAGAAATTGTTTCCGGGCCGTTTGATGTCGAAAAGTGGTGATTTGGATATTTGACAAAGGTTTACGTTAACAAGCCCAAGGGACAGTAGGAGAGGCTCAAGGACAAACATTCGTGAAGAAATAGCCTATTTAATGCCGGTGGCGAAATCGGGAGAAATGCTGCAAAAAGGGCACAATACTGCCATCACCGCCAGAGGCGGCCATTTGAGAGATATCATATTCAAAATAGAGGGAAAAGCTAACTGGCTGTACTCGAAAGTTTATATACCCTTGGAGCATGATATATGCTGCCAGTTTGATATGCTGATATAGTCATCCGATTTAAATCAAACTTTCAAAAATTGTGTGGTAGTATATAATATAGATATGTACAAAGGGTGGGAGCGATAGCATTGAAAAACAAAAGATTTTCTCACTAAGACTTTTTCAGACCTATCTTTGTATGGCAGCTATACTATATAGTTGTCCGATTTTGATACTTCTCGGTGAAATTATGTGAAATCATAGAAAACCATAAATACGGGGGTAAAAGCGATAGCATTGAAAACAAAAAAAGTTTTTCTCAAAAACTACTTTTTCAACCGATCGTTCCGGGCAGCTATATGCTATAGTCATCCGATCCGGCTGGTTCCGACAAATGTGCAGCGTATTTGTACCAAAAGACTTCGCGCAAAGTTTGGTTGAGATAGCTTTAAAACTGACGGAGGAGATAGCATAGAAACAGACGGACAGACGGACACGGACAGACGGACGGATAGACGGACAGACGGACATGGCTATATCAACTTAGCTCGTCATGCTGATCAAGAATATATATACTTTATGTGGTCGGAGATGTTTCCCTTCTGTGCGTTACAACATCCGGACAATTTTAATATACCCTCCCAAGGGCATAAAAATTGATGTAAACAAATCTACTTGGAACAAATTAAATGATTAAGATTGCTAACCGCCAAATTTTTTATTTTTCTTGATTTTTAAAAACATGGGTCCGTCGAATATGGGCAACCCTGTATAATATTTTGTCACACTTATCTTCCAGTAATTGTAATCTTTTGCCTCCGCCCACTTGATGTGAGTCGGAGCATATCATTAAAAAAATTTTTAATTTGGAGGCGAGATTACGATTAATCTGTTTTCTTCTCTTTCTCTCTTAATTATTATGTTGACAGCTAAATTTGTCAACTCTATTAAATAAATACAAATACAATGGTAAAAAAAAACTTCGGCTCGACCGAAGTTTATATACCCTTGGAGCATGATATATTTCTGCCAGTTTTTTATATGGCAGCTATACGATATATATCCGATTTTGATCAAACTCTCTAAGATTGTGTTGAGACAGATAATATTTATAACTGGAACGTACAAAGACGCTACCATTTCTCACTAAAACTATTTTTTCTACTGATCATTCCTATGGCAGCTATATGCTATAGTCATCCGATTTGGATCAGACTTGACAGAATTATGTATTAGCATATCATATTGATCAGTGACGAGTTTGGTAGCGATAACATTGAAAACAAAAAAGTTTTTTATACTAAAACTTTTTTTCAGACCTATCTTTTGTATGGCAGCTATACTATATAGTTGCCCGATTTGCATAAAACTTGCTGAAATTATGTGAAAGCATAAAGAACTCATAAATACGAGGGTTAATAGCGATCGCATTGAAAACAAAAAGTTTTTCCCACTCAGAACTACTTTTTTCAACCGATCGTTTCTATGGCAGCTATATGCTATAGTCATCCGATCCGGCCGGTTCCGACAAATGTGCAGCGTATTTGTACCAAAAGACTTTGTGCAAAGTTTGGTTATGATAGCTTTAAAACTGACGGAGGAGAGCATAGAAACAGACGGACAGACGGACAGACGGACGGACGGACAGACGGACGGACAGACGGACATGGCTATATCAACTTAGCTCGTCATGCTGATCAAGAATATATATACTTTATGTGGTCGGAGATGCTTCCTTCTGTGCGTTACAAACATCTGGACAATTTTAATATACCCTCTCCAAGGGTATAAAAACACAAATTTATAGTGTCAATTATAAAAGAACAATTAACAAACACCAAATAATATTTTCACGTTAATTCGTCAAAGCTCGCGACCCATCGTTTTTGCTAATATTTTCCGAATTTTTGGGGTTTACAATACCATGTGGACTACTTTCGATTTCTTATGTAATGGCGTACAATGAGCAGGACCATCTCATATTCTCTTTCTAAGCTAAGCATATTTGCCACCGAAATCGAACAGATTGACTTCCACAATTTAGGTTATGTTATGTTTCCAAAAACGTAGTCCAACTCGTCCAATAATATCAGCCACCAGTTAAAACCTCTGCAGGCAGACAACAATGAAAGCTAGTTCGAAACGCATTTGATATCAAAAACTATGTTCGACCTCTACATAATTTTTGTTTCGATCCATCGAAGTCAATTTTTTTTTTACAATTTGGTTAAGGAGGTATGTAAAAAACGATTTCGCGGCATTTGCGAAAAAATTTTGCCTGCGGCGCATTCTTCTTATATATCCCACAGTTAAAGAATTTTTTCCAATAATACTTAACAATGTCAATGATACCAACTTCAGCAAAATAATACACTGTACAATTTAGGTCTTTGTCATCCCTAATCAAAATCCTGCGTACGACCGTTTATGTTATAGAGAAGTTTTTATACAAAGAATAAGAATAACTTAATTTTAGAACGAAGTTTAAGATGCAGAGCGATTCAAGAAGGAGGGGGCGGCAAGTCGATTTCCGCCCCAATAACCACACGCTACGCCACTGCATTTCCGAATAATCGGATTCGAAAACGGGAAGGCCTGTATATGAAGGAAGGCCTGTATATGAAATCTCTTTAAAATACAGTTTAAGGCGTCTCGGAAGTAATAAATAAAATAAACATTTTTGTTTTAAAGTAACAACATTTGGGTCAAAAGGTCGAAAATTTCTTAACACAAAGGTGAAATGTTATTTCACAGTAGAAAAGTCTAAACAACTCTTAAGCTCATTTCGAGCGGTACTTCAGTGAGCATTGCTTTAATGGATCGAAAAAGCCTAAAATCCATAACCGTTAGAAGATTTTTTGCCTAAGGGACAATTTAATTAAACTGAAACAATATCAACTGTTTGTAACAGTATCAGTCCATTTTGACTCTATAGATTGGTTTTCAGTTCACACTATTAATTTAAATACTGTACCGTTTTAAACGTATGCAAAAATCCGACACTGATTTTAATGTAATAAACTTAAACTGTCATAATTCCCTCTAGTAAGAGTATATAATTTTAATTTATTAATGACGCCGCTGCTTAGCTGGTTTTGGAGCGAGAACACGTTTAGTCGCCGGTCCCCACTCACAACGGAGATAGATTCAGACTAGACTTAGTCGATTCACTTATAGTTCGACGCTCATCGAGTGTGGTTTTGATAGGCGCTTGACCGTTTCGCGAGTGTGCATCGGGTGTATTTTATACGTCTCTCATATTGAAATATGCAACTCGTACTCGCACTTTCTAGTCTCTTCCTGATTTTGCTGCAAATCTCGTCGCACTGGGCTCAGAATGTTCCACACATCGCCTGTCCGCAGTACTTTCAGTATTTGGGTCACATGGATCAGTTCATCGGACGTATAACCATTCCCCTTGATCCGCATGCACAGGATAATACAATTAATGTGGAATTTTCACAGCGCGTGCCGCCCAGTTCGGTAAGTTTGTTGATTAATCCACTCTTATCACACATTGACCTTACGGTTTGTGGATTTTCCTGACTTTGCAAATGCAAAAATGCGAGTTTCAATGGGAATTGCAAGCTTGATAAGCGGCAAAATCAACAACATGTCAGAGAAAAATCCCATAAGTATGTACAGCTACAATAACTATTTCTACACTTCCCACAACACTCTCCGGCAATGCGCCAAGAGTTGTGCAACCGGTTTCTGGTCTTTTGTTTTGCTAATGTGATTTACGGTCGCGTCACAGCTTTGCGTGGTTGTTGTTGTTGTTTCAGTGTTTTGGTTTTACCAATCAAATTATGCTTGCGTTGATTACAATACCAGAATCAGGGCTGTAAGGGGATGATTCATTTAAAAAGTTTTACAATTTTTTTATTAATTTAGTCAATGACAATAATTTTTATTCTCTTGTAAGACAGATAAAGTGCGACTCAGTATTCAGCTCAAATAACACGACAAATACAATCAGAACTAAATAATCAGAAATAAATTCCCAGTACTCGATCCATAGAAATAATATTCTACAGCAAGGGGTCCTTAGGTCTCTAAGACCTGCCTGTTGTTGGATATATATTATAAGGATTTTTCTTATAAGTATTTTTCAAACGAATAGTAGTTATCAGTTTAGATCGAATTCGTTCAAAGTGTATGGAAGTAAAGCTAGTTGGGTTCAGGAAACAATTGAACAGGGTCTATGCTAATTTAATTTAATTTTATTTCGGTCTTATCCCAACCCTACAGATACATAGGTACTATAAATTGGTCAAATACAAATACATTAAAAAATAATAAAATATATAAAAAAATTAAAACATGAAATGTTATAATATAAATTTTTAAACTTATTTAATAGTTTTATCTTTTGAGTTAGTTAATTAACTCAGATTTAAAATGCATTGCCACATATCTTACGGCAGGTTATTCCAATAGCGGGCAGATTGCATGAAAAAATGTTTTTCGGAGCTGGCCAAGCGTAGGCGCTTACAATCCATGTTTTTCGTACGAGTTGACACAACAAGTTGTATATTTTGAAATAATTAGTGAGGCTCTTTTGTCGTTAGAATCTTATAGACTAATAATAATGTGCGAAGTCTGATATACGACTCTAAGTCAAGACCAAGAATTTGTTTTGCAAATTGCTAGATATGGTCTCTACGACCAAGATTGAAGACAAATCTTACGATGGAGTTGAATGCCACCTTAAGCCTTTGCATACTGTTTGCTTCACTATTATCAAATATTTCCACACCATAGAATAGAGTCGGAATGAGACATGTTTTAGCAACCAAAATTCTTTTCTGTACCGTGATTTTAAAAATATAAACTTTGTTGACCTTGATAATGATCTTAATTAATGTTCATGGGATCCAATTTACTCCTCATCATCAGTAAATGTACAAATTGAAACACTAAAATGCCATATTGATTATCTTTATAATAAATTTGTACCATTAATATGCAAAAGAAAGAATCAGAATCAACACCCTTGATTTAATGATACTAATAAAAGAGCCATAAGCGAGCGAGACAGACAGATTTTCTAAAACAGGAGCACAAAAAGCTACGAAGAAGAACAACTAGTCTTTGTGATTCAGTCAAAGGAACATACTACAATTCTAAGTTCACTTCTTAACTAACTTCACAGCAAGTTTGGAAAAATATAAAGCAGATAGGAATTGGGCGACAAAGACTAGACTTTGTTGACAATATTAACGTAAACAATCTAAATGGTAAATTTGTTCAATCTCAAGTACCTGAAAAAGATGACACTTCGTACCTGAACTCTCTTATAAATAATAACTGTGATAATAGTTTTAGTTTTGCATGTGTCAATCAATGTGATGTCCTTGAGTCAATATTAAAAATTAAATCAAATGCCACTGGACTAGATGACCTAGATCCAAAATTTCTAAAAATACTGTAACCAGAAATCTTAGTACACATAACCCACATTTTCAATAATGCTTTAACAACCTCTTGTTTCCCGTTGATCTGGAAAACGGCCAAAGTCTTTCCAATTTCAAAAGGCAATATCCATTTCTTTCCAAGGTTGTTGAACAAATTATGGCCTCACAAATAAGTGAATTCATGGAAAACAAGTGGGAAAGTCGGTCAAGCCCGACTATAATATACTCTGTACCTAGAGTAGGAGCTGAATGCAGTACTGCAGCTGCGCTCATCTCTACGTTTCTCTCTCCCTCTCTCTCTCTCTCTCTCAGATGGTGGTTTTGCTACTTTTGCACAAACTTAATATACTCTATGTACCTTCGGTACAGAGTATAAAAATGAACTGTTTAAGGACAGACAGTTCGGGTTCAAGAAAAAAGAAGTTGCACCACATTGGTAACAAAAATTACCGATTAATATATAATGTTCTTAACTCTTTTAGACTTTAGTAAAGCATTTGACACGGTTAGCCACGATGTACATACTTCTTAAAAAGTTAAGAATACTTCATAATTTTTCAACAACAGCGCAGACAATGATGACCTCGTACCTTAAAGGAAGAAGTCAAGCCGTATTTACCCAAACAGACTCTTCTACTTTTCTTAAAACTAGAACAGAAGTTCCACAAGGGTCTGTTCTAGGACCATTACTGTTTTGTTTGTATATAAATGACCTTCCCACTTCGTTGTCTAACTCTGACGTCCAGATGTATGCAGATGATGTACAAATGTATGTTAGTCTTCCGCTAAGTAAAGTGTCCGAGTGTATTAATATTTCTAACAGTGAGCTACGTGTAATATGTGATTGGGCACAGAGAAACGGGTTAAAAATTAACCCTAAAAAGTCAAAATGCTGGGTTATTCATAATAAAATTTTCAACACTGACGCCTCACAGAAGCTTGAAATAGATAAAGTTGATATTGAATACGTGGACAGAGCAAATAATTTAGGATTTACATTTAACAATACGTTGACTTGGGAGAACCATATAACAGGCAGTTGAATTTAACAAAGCAGTTCATACCCACACAAACAAGAAAAATAATAGCAAAAACTTGTCTTCTACCAACGAGCAGCTCGAGTTGCAGGCAAAGGATAAATGTAGGATTTAACTACATCGCTAGGTACATATTTAATAAATCACGACGAGATCGCATTTCAGCATTTTCTGAACAAATATACAACATCAAACTAAAATCATGGATTTGCTTGAGAGTCCTAGTCTATCTGCACAAAATTATAAACTCAGAGGAACCCTTTTATCTCTTCACAATGTTAAAATTTGCCGCGTCTCAAAGAACGAAAAATTTAATAAGCCCTAAAAATATTCTATCAACATCAGATCGTCAATCCTTTCCGGTTGCTATTCGTCTTTGGAATCAACTGCCACATAAATTGTAGACAATTAGAAACGCACAGATATTTAGGGAAAAATGAACAGCATACCTACAACAAAATCCAAATATATAAATTGAAGCGGTATTAAGCGAACACCGTATAATTTAAGTTTTACTTGATGTATAATTTTAGCTTAAGTAAACATGTCCAAATGTTTGTTTGTGGTGGCTCAAGGTCATCCGTCCCATCCAAGGAATGAAAAGACGATAGTTTTTTGATAGTTTTCCCAATATATTTGAGGCCCACATCGGGCCCGTGTGCGTATAAAATATGTATGTATAGGTTTCAATGTTGTTCAAAAATTGTTTCTTGGGAAAATCTTGTTAATTTTATCTGTTTAATGTTGTTTGTTAGCCCCCCTGAAGACGGACCCCGATGTGGGCCCGAAATATATTGGGAAAACAAAAATCAAAAAACTATCGTCTTTTCATTCCTTAAATGGGACGAATGACCTTGAGCCAGCACAACCAAACATTTGGACTTAAGAAGATCAGGTCGCTAAAACCAACACATTAAGTAATCATGTTTTTGAAATATTTCTGTATCTTAGTATCGAATAATTTGTCATTTGAGAAGAAAACTTAAATAAATAAAAAATAAAAATAAAGCCTGAGATGAGGTGGAATGAGTTTTTGGGTAAGCGACATCTGCCTAATCAACCCGAATGTTTTCCCAGACACTTTCGTAATGTGGTCGCTCCACCTTAGGGTATTATTAAATTGGATTCCCAGGTTAGTGGTATCCTTAGCATATTCCAGCGGAACATTGTTTATTGTCAGCTTAGGCAGATCACTGACATTAAGAGCCTTCTTTTGTAAATTACTACACATTTCGACTTTTTGGGATTTAGCCCCAAACCATTCGCTTTAGTCCACTCGCTAAATTCCACAAGATCCCTATTACAAATTCGTACACACTCATTTAGTTCACGTAACGGTCGACTTACATAAAGTTGTACATCATCGGCATACAAATGGACATTACAGACTTTCAGCCTTTCACTACAACACAGAGAAGAGTAAATAAAGGCCCAAGGACAGAACCTTAAGGGACACCACGAGTTGGACTTAAGAAACCTGACATACAAGACCCCGATACCACTGCTTGGTTTCTGCTGAGCTTGACCGAAAACATTGCCCAGTCAGCCCTGTTTTTTTTCCAATAAATGTTCAACCTTTGAAAAACATCGAGCCTTTTTTTAATAGCAAAATTAAATTCAAATTTTTAAATGGTCCACCCTGGACAATTACAATGGCCATTATACAAATTTTGTACATTTAATACTTTAATTACGATTACTATTGAAATAATTTCGTAATCAAAAATTTAGTTACAATTATACTGAGAAAAAATCAAGATTATTGTCTTGAATCAATGAGAATCGGAGTCAGAATTTGACAGAGACGAGATATGATTAACCCAAGATTATATTCTCAATTTGAATCTCGAATTAAGATCGCTTATACTCGACTTTAAGATGAAACATTTTCATTTTTTAATGTTTAAAGAAAAGACAAAAATAAATTATATTAAGCATTTTATATTTTTAGGGTTTGATTTAGTTATTAACATTTTGTTCTTTCTGAACAACTTTTATAAATATTAAATTTTAAAGATGAGCAAAATCTGCTCGGGGGACATTCCTGCAATTTGTTTAATCAAACAATTCGGAGTGACTAATTACAGACTTAAATTTCTCTTTATTAACAGAGGGCAAAAAATATTAATTACTACAAAATAGAAAGGCGCAAAAGTGATTATATGCTCGCGACCAGCAAGCAACTGCACTCGATGATGTTCCAATCCAGACTATCTTTGCTTTGGCGATTATCCATTTGATCGGAGTAAGTGCGTGTGGAGAAGAGCTTTGACTTTGCCGACTTGTCGTATATCGCCTTAAAGCTGTAAAATCGTACAAACTAAATACCTCGGGTGATTGGCGAAACTGCATCGCTTCTCAGTTCACTTTAAAGGCGCCACCAGTCGCAGTATGAGAACTCAGCACGACGATGAGTTCTGCCAGCTAAGCTGAGATTTCTGCCAGCTGAGTTCTTATACTATAACTGGTTGCTCCAAAAAATTTACGGCCAATAGCCGAGTGAGTTAAGTGGATGCCAAAAGCTTCATTGGAACGAAAAGGTTGTGGTACCGAGTCCCAGGAGAGGAGGGTTGTTTTTTAAATTTATTTTGAGTTTTTTTTTTTAACAAAATAAATCTATATATAGAGAGTTCATCCGTAAAGGCCTATACTCAGATAAGGTAAATTTTTAGTTTGGTACGATATTTCACATGAATAGAAACAATTTTTATTTTTGTTGAAAAATTTATCTCATCTGAGTATAGGCCTTAAAGTAATAGCACTGATTTTCTTCTGCCGCGACTGTACTTCGAAGAGTGCGTGCACCGACTGGATTAGGTAGAGGGCGTTTCTAGTTAACGAACGAGCGGCTGGTCAGTTGTCACCGAGCACCTGGAGAGTCAGGACAGGCATTTTCGCGCGAACGTGTTTCTGTGAGTGGTGCAAGCCGGCAAGAGGTGCGCGATTAAATTCTGTGTGAACTTCGGTAAATCTGCGACAGAGACGTTTGATGTGATTAAGCAGGCTAACCCAGATGTTGCTTTAGCAAGAAGTGGTGTGTTTCGGTGGCACCAGCCGTTTTTGGAGGGCAGGGAAGAGGTCGCCGATGAAGACCGTACTGAAAGACCTTCGACTTCGACAAACACCGACAAAGTTTTGAACTCAGACCATCAACTAAGTATTTGTTTAAGTGTCCAGATGCTGAATTTACCAAAATCTGTGATTCATGACATTGTGACGGAGCATTTGAACATGCGCAAGTTATGCGCGAAGATGGTCCCAAAAGTGAACTTGAAAAGTGACTTCTTGTAAACGAATACCTGACCAAGGCCGGCATCCCAACGCTTCCACAGTCGCCCTACAGCCCGGATGTGGTCCTCCCCGCACTATTTTTATACCCGTTACTCGTAGAGTAAAAAGGGTATACTAAAGTCGTGCAAATGTATGTAACAGGCAGAAGGAATCATTTCCGACCATATAAAGTATATATATTCTTGATCAGCATCAACAGCCGAGACGATATAGACTTGTCCGTCTGTCCGTCCGTCCGTCCGTCCGTCCGTCCGTCCGTCCGTCTGTCTGTATGAACACCTAGATCTCAGAGATGGTAAGAGATAGAGGTTTGACATGTATGGGACAAATGCTTCTTTTATCTGCACGCAGATCAAGTTTGTTTCAAATTTTGGCCACGCCCCCTCCCGCCCCCGCAATTTGGAAAAAACGTTATATCTCCTACAGTTTTAAAGATAGATAATTCGCACCTTCTAGAGATAGTTAGTAATTAGCAAAATGAATCGATTTGCCGAAGAAATGATAAAGATCGGATGAACAGTTCTCAAGTTATGAGCAAAAAAGTGAACCACAGCCCCCCCGCTACCACCCCTCCCACCCTAAAAAATGTTGCATACTTTTTGGATGGTCACACTAAGGAACATGTTTTTTAATGAGTAACGGGTATATCGAAGTCGGTAAGAGCCGACTTTAACTTACGCTCTCGTTTTGTTTCCTCTGATGAAAGGCAAGCATTTTGAGACGACAGAGGGGATCCAAGCAGCATGCACCGCGGCTCTCAAGTCTATTCCGGAGAATGCCTTTCGTGACGTCTTCAATGCTTGGAAATCGCACTTACAGCGCTGCATCGACGCAGAAGGAGCCTATTTTGAAAGTTTTTAATAAAGTGTAACGATTGGCTCAATAAATTTTTTCAAATCTACTCAGTCCTATTACTTAACGGACAAATCCTATACGAGCTTACACTGCTTTCTAGGAACAGCTCTTGTGTCAATGGCGTTGCCATAAAGGGGAGCAAGTGTTTTAGCCCAGCGGTGAAGGATCTTGTTTGAGCATATTCTTTGCTTGCCCCCGTATCATGAAAAACCAATTCGAGTCTTAAAGTTTTTGTTATAAGCGGAGGTGCCAAAGAAACCTTTTCCAACCAAATTCCAACCGAATTTCAATTCTTAGGTGCCACAAAAATTTCTTTTGGTTGGTTTCAAACCTCTAATGTTTTGTTAGGAGATTTTGCAAAGCTCTTTTCTCACTAGCGCTTCTTGTCGAAGTGGCGCCCTCTATATGACAGCTAGCGGATTAAGGGATGGAAACTAACACCTCATGTTTGGCGCCAGCAAAATTTTAAATTTTGCATTATATTGGTGGGGAATGCGATTTAAAACTGAATTATTAAACAATTTCAGTTAATCATTAAATTAACCCACATCTAAAATAAGGGACATTTTTTTGGCGAGAGATTCAGACCTGTTTTAAGAGATGGAACATCAATTGGAACATCTGGTGTTCCAACTAGATTTTCTAATTAGAAAATGAAATCTCTAGAAGTTCTGTGGCACCAACGAATTTTTCGAGAGATTTACAAACCAACCGTCGGCAAAATCTCTAGAGATTTCTGTGGCACCCCCCAAGATGTTGCATCTATGTGTTTATGTTCTTTGGTATAACCCAAACCCTTTTATTAATTTCACAGTCCATTCCTGTTCAGGCTTGATGTGGCTTTTCTCTGCTAACTCACAAATACTCTGCTCCCCTTGCCGATGCCTGTTTTAACATTTGATTTGTTTTGATTTCTATCATTACAGCCAGACTTCTCGGGATCAGTCGGTCTAATGGATAATGAAGAGACCGTCCGCTACAATCTGCGTAATCGTCTTCCCGTAAATTATCGGGTTGACTTTCCCACTCCAGGAGTCTTGCCCAAGGTGGTTCATATATCGATTAATGACATTTCGATATGCAGATCAACGCCATGTAAGTCCAGCGTCTGAGCTCTTGCTAATGCAAATCATCTAAGCGTTAAACTTGTCTTTTGTATAGATCCCCCAACTAATTGGAATTTGACCTTGTCGCACACTTTGCGTTCAGAGACTCGTCCACTGGGCGTGTTAGCACAAGAGTCCCAAAGACCCCAGCGACCACAACAATCTCCAGCCCAGGCGTCTCCACCTAGACGTCTGTCCTTGACTCCCACAATAAGACCCACGCAGCGTCCCTTGACGGTGGCTCCCGTAATAAGACCCACGCAGGGGCAGAGTGCTTCTTCAAGACCAGCGGGCTCCGGTGGTCTGGTAGAGCTGAATAGCGTTTGTGGACGGGAGGCGACCATCACTAGTCCGCTGCTCTTCAAGGGCATCGAAGTAGACCGCGGTCAGCAGCCCTGGATGGTGTCTTTATTTCGACTGATTCCGAATGGTCACAACTTTTTATGTGGCGGTACGCTTATTTCAGCCTTGACGGTGGTATCGGCGGCACATTGCTTCAGGTGGGACAATCGAGACGTGTTGGCCACACAAACGGCTGTGTCATTGGGTCGCGTTACAATAGACTGGACGACGCCAGGAGAGCAGCGTCGCGTATCACAGATTCTTGTGCAGCCAGAATTTACGCAAGAGGCCTTTACGGATGCAGATTTGGCGCTGTTGCGGCTGTCGTCGCCAGTGAGGTGGGTCTCTTTTTGTTCAGTTACTCGTATGCTAATCATTCCTTTTAGCTTTAACACTTACATACGACCCATTTGCCTGTGGAACAACAACTATCAGCTGGATCTACCATCGGGTTACACCACTTACATTGCCGGTTTCGGTACGGATGAACATGGAAATGAAAATACCAGAACTGCCAAAATGACGGACGTGGACATCCTCACACACTCCGAATGCAGAAATAATCTAAAGTTACCCGAAAGTCGGAATCATGTGACTGCACGCACTCTCTGCGCCTCGAATAAGGAAGGTGCGGGTCCCTGCTCGGGCGACTCTGGAGGTGGTCTTATGCTACAGGAGAATGATATCTGGGTGTTGCGTGGTGTGGTTTCAGCCGGGCAGAAGCCAAAAAATCGCTGTGATCTAACCCAGCCGGTGATCTATGCTGATGTGGCCAAGCATATTGAGTGGCTGCGCAGTAACATGTGGTTTTAAGCATAAACAGATTAGTATACAAAAGTCAGTGCCAAAATAAACACATAGCCTAAGTTAGACCAAATTGGAAAATTGCGGCTGCAATTTGTTTGATTCTATGACAAGCACTTGAGACTGTCGCCGCAAAGTCGCGAGCAAAACGCTTGCAAAACGCGCCCAAAGCACAACAGGTGATTGCGTGCTCAGTCTCTCAGTCTTTCTCTCTCGGTGTTGGGTTGTTCTCTCAAAGCTGCGCTGCGCACATATTTCGCCTGTGCCAGTAACACATCCTGTTGAATCGTCGGCTTTGACAGGAAGTTGTTGCACACGTTGCGGCAGATGGCTGCTCGGAATTCGCGCGTGTGTGGACAGTCTACATTCAGCCTTTGATTCGCACGGTTCGGCACGCGGCAAACTGCAAACAAAAAACCAAGCAGGCAGCGCATCTCCTTGTCCTCTAAGTTGTCTCGGTGTCGGTGTGTGTGTTCGTGTGCGTGCGCGTGTGTATGTGTATGTGGGTCTGTGTTGTAGAGGCCGATCAAGCAAACCGGAGTGCGTGTGTTTTATCAAATGTGAATTTCTGGTACCAATCATGATAGTTATTCCTGCGAATGGAGAACCTTTTTGACCACTGAAATCAAGTTACCAAAAGCCTTCCTCCCCCACCCCTAACACAAGGCAACAACAAATGACAAATGCCATGAGAGCCATTGTAGCACTCGCTGGGGCTGCTGCAGCTGCAGCGGCTGCCTCGGCGGAGGGTGGTCAACGGCACCATAGGATCAGCCATCACAATCGCAGTTCGAGTGCCGATCATCTGCCGCTGCAGCTTACCACCGCCAATGTGGATCTGGACATTGAAATTGATATACAACTGCTGACAAATGGCTACGACGGCACCACGGTGAGTGACAGCAAAAGGACTCGCCTAGAGGTAGTGTGTTGTAATGATTTCCCTGTTTGATCAGGGGGGGGAGGGGTTGGGTGTGCCAGCATCCATCACGTATTTTACGAACTTCATTTTTATTACGTGTGCGCATATTTCTCAAACATTGTATGTTGCTTTGCCATTTCGTGCAGTTTATGGTGCGTATGCGTAATAAATATTCGCACTAACCCTTCGACAATGAAACAGTGATTGCTTAATGAATTGTCAAAAGCACAAGGACACACTGAGCAGCAGGGGACAATGTCATTAATATCAGTGCAATTACAATTGGAAAATGGAATACCATCGACAGTTGCTTCAAAGTACAAAACAGAGAATCCGATTATTAGTTTTTTTAATACCAACTTACAATCTTAAGTTTCTTCCTGATGTATAGTTTCCTTCGCATGCTAGAATGGCGTCGCACTGTGGCCCAGAAATCTTACAAAACTCTGGCAATTCTACACCAGTTTAGCTAGAAAGCTGAAATTTCCACAAAATGTTCTTTACCCTCGGACACGCACTGATTAGTGGTGAGTGTATCAGGAACCGCTAAATTCCTGGAGGATAAAATTACAGGGAAGGAAAAAGAAGGAGAAAGAGAAAAAAAAAAAAAGAGGAGAAAAAAAAAAACAAAAAGTGTATAAAGCTAGACGAACCACAACACTGCTGGCAAGATTTATTGCTCTGCCAAAGAACTATTTAAAAGCCAAACGAGTCGAAGGCTTTGCGAGAATATGTGGACTATTCATGCGATTTTCGACATTTGCGAGGACCAATGTTTTGGAAAGCGTAGTCAAACATCTGCGTCTCCTGTCTTGCCGATTGATTGCATCGTTTTGTTTACTAATTATATGAGTGGCCAATGCCATTACATCAATAGTGTTGCAGGAAAGTGCATATGTCCAGCGCCTTGTTGGCCGTTTTGTTGCATAATGCGTTATCATTTGATCTTAGTTAAATTATAAAACAAAATCGCTTCGGGTTTCATGCCTTCGCCTTCAACATTTTGTGTGTAATGAACGGTGGACAAAAACGGCACAAACACAATTGAAGAGAGTGGCCTTTGGCTTCTTTGGGAAGGCATCTTTTGTTTGTTCGAATGCTGCCAACCAGCGATTAAAACCGAAACGAATAACGGGTTGGGTTTTGGTCGATCGTTTTTTCCGTTTACGGTTAGATTACGGTTGCGGGATATCGATTACGGTACGGGTTACAGTTATTTACCTAATTCTGTTACGGTTACGGTTATTTGTATAAAATATCACTTTGACAAATCATGCAGACAAAAGCGGCCTTTATTTATAATCGCATTTATTCAGTAAATGTACTAAATTCAAATAGCTTATACTCAAGTATTTTCGCCCATTGGAAAGTTTAATATTATAAGTTTTAACCAAAAGCTAGGAAACCATTTCACAAAAATTACCATGTTAAGTTTAATAAGATAAATATAAATTGGTCAAAGTTTATACCATTTACTGGTATATTCCTTCATTAAACAAATGTTTATTCTCAGAAATTACATCTTAATCAAGATTTTAATTAGTTAAAAATATCATAAAGGAATTAACAGTTTGACAGTCCAAACGACCCCAGAGAGGATTCATTATAAATTCTACTCCAGAAAACAAACGCTCCACACTTACTTGTGTAATCACAACTTTTAATAATTCAAAAAGATCTATATATATTGTTGAATTTTTTTTCCCACTGTCTAATTTGTCATCTTTTTTGTGTTAGAGACATATAATTATATGAAGATGTCAGATTGTTGTTAAATAGAATTTGGAAAGGGCATAGCAGAATAAGCATACAAAAACTGCCCCCACTCCGATCAGCACCAAAATTTAATATGTTGTTGCCATCAATGAGAAACTCGCTCTCCTAAAATTATAAGTCTTCTAATCGCTATTGGAGTAGAGTTATGAGGGCGGAAAGATAAATCAAAAACCCGTTTATCTTAAGAACCGCTTACCCGATTTGGATGGGTTTAATATATGTTGTAAGTGTCCAAAGCACAATTCAAAAATAATTTTTCCACATTTTTATTGCCAATTCTTTGGCCCAAAAAAAATTATTGAAATTTTCAAATAATTCTTTTACGGTGACAGCCTTTAGCGACACCGACAGTTTTTTGCTGGGTTTTTCATCAAGAGGTCCCTAACAACATATAATTTTTGCAAACACATCGCAAGAGTACCACATGGTGAAAAATAATTAAACGTTAAATTAGTACTTTTCATTAATATTTTATACATTGGGTCATTCTAAAACTGAACAGTTAAAAATTTTTTTATTTTTCATTTTAATAAAAAAAATTCGAAATTAGATCTCAACATGCCCATCAAAACGTAATTTGCGGTTTTGCACAAAAATTTTTTTTGTTAATTTTATACACAATTTCAAAAATCGTCAAAAACGGAAAAATGGAAAAAAGGGTTTTTTAAAAACGTGATTCTCAGGTTTGGTTTATCGGACAGCTTTCAAGCTGATATTGCTGAAAAGTATTTTACTGTAGCTACTCAAATTATAATTTTAAAGATTTTTAAATTATTTAATAATATTAAGTAATTGTTGCTAAAAATTATTTATAATTTTTTCAATGTTAACCACTATGATATAGCTCTAAGCACAAACAATTTATTGTCCTAAATGTAACTTTTTTGGTGTTTTCAAAAAGATGGAGACTTTTATAGTTTAAAAGTTATTATTTTGTAAAACAAAAAAAAAGATGCCCTTAAAGAAAGCAAAAATTTTTGAAAATTTTAATAATATTTTTTGTGCCCAAGAAATGGTAATAAAATGTGCAAAAATAACTTTCTGAATTCTATGATTGACACTTATAACATATATTAAACCCTTTCAAATCGGTTAGCGGTTCTGAAGATAAACGAGTTTTTTGATTTATCTTTCCGCCCTCATAACTCCTCTCCAATAGCGATTAGAAGACTAAAATTTTAGGAGAGCGAGTTTCTCATTGATGGCAACAACATATTAAATTTTGGTGCTGTTCGAGTGGGGGCAGTTTTTGCATGCTTATTTTGCTATGCCCTTTGTGAAATATCAATTTGATATTTTATTATATCGGCTTAAATTGATATGAAAAAATATCATTTTTTTTTCTGTGTGGGGATTGGCATGGCATCTTACCGCACTAAGCTATCAGGCATGGGTTTGGACACATGGCTGTGAGCCTACTTTTACATTTCTTTACGTTGCTTGAAGTTTCGATTTGAACTCTATCTGTCTCTTTTCGCGTTTTCTACATTCCTTTTCCATTGTGAGAGTTTCGAAAATAAAAAAAATATTCGTTTTATCTTTTCTAATATCATTTGACAAATTGATATTATTTTCGGTTAAAATGAAACGTTATTGCTTAGAAATGATATGAAAAAAATGATATTTGTAAAATATCATATTAACCAGCTCATATCAAATTGATATTGACCTGTTTTTTTTCTGTGTATATTGTGTCAAACTTTCACCCCAATCAGAGAAGTGGTTACACAGAAATAATGGTAAATAAAAACAACATAAGTCTGAGGTAATATAAATAAGTTGTCTGCACGTCAAAATGCTAAAATAAGAACTTGATTTATTCAAAAGGACTTACATTCTTAAAGTAGTCACGCTTCGAATCTGTAAAAAATTTCCATTTTGCTACCAACCATCATTTAAAGTTAATTATTGCTTTCCTGTAACATTAGAAAACACACTAGTGTTGATACTCCCTATTGTCACAGAATTTACGTTTATCGAAATTTGCACTAGTAGAGGAAAAACCGAAATTAACCCATATATTTGTTTCTGTTTCGATACTAATAACCGGTTAAGTAAATAAAGGTAATACGGTTACGTTTATAAAAAAAAAACGAGAAAGGCAAAGCTAACTTCGTCTGGACCGAAGTTTTGATACACTTAAATAGCTGTCACAACGGTTAGCGACTTCGACCAAGCTTCGCAAATCAGCTTAAAAACATACATTACCCAGACCGCGTTTGAGAGCGATAATATTGAGAACAAACCGTTTTTATCACTAAAACCCATTTTTCGAAGGAGCATTTGTATGGCACTACAAGAAGTAGTCATCCGATCCGGTCGGTTCCGACATATTAGCGCGTGCAAAAAGAAGACTCTGTGCAAAGTTTCAGCTCGATAGCTCCAAAACTGAGGGACTAGTTTGCGTAGAAACAGACAGACGGACAGACGGACGACATACGGACGGGACAAAGCTCGACTCAGCTCGTCATGCTGATCAAGAATAAATATACTTTATGGTCGGAGATGATTCTAATTTTCAATGTATAACAAGAGGTCGTTAACACTCACGGGGCTCTGATGTGAAACATGATGCTAAGGTTTAGAGCTAATTTTCAAATCACAAGCTCTTATTGGTATATAAATCAGTAAGGGCACTGTAAAGAAGAAAACTAACAGGAAGTAGAAATACCAGCATCAAGATCTCTTGCTGCAGTGTTCTTTCATTTTTCAGGAAGTCTTGTTTATTAAGCTGATCCAGTGATAAATGATGATGTTTCACCCAACCAGATACTACCAAAGTGAGATCCAACCATGATCCCATCCAGATCCCGCCCAGAACCCACCCAAAAACAACCTAGATCCAACCTAGCTATATCCCACTTAGATCCTAAGAAGATCCCACTCATATCCTATCCAGATCCCACTTAGATGCCGCCCAGTTCATTCACAAATCCCGCCCAGATACCGCCAAGATCCCACCCTTATCCCACTCAGATCCCTCCCAGATCCCACCCATAACGCTCCCAGATACCACCCAGATCCCGCCCAGATCCCACACAGATCCTACTCAAATCCCACCCAGATCCCACCCAGATCCCACTCAGATCCCACCCAGAAACCATAACGAGCTCACTCCCATTCCAATCCAGATCCCACCCAGATTTTACCCAGATACCGCCCAGATAAGATTCCAGCCAAATATACCACCAGATTATAAAAATACACAAATTTAAAACTACAATCTTAATCTTACCTCTCCCCTCTCATTAAATTATTAAATTAATAACATAACACATTCTACCCTCTTTCCTTATAAAAAAATTTTAAATAAATTTTTTAAACATTGATGAAATACTTTTTGGCTCTCGATATGAAACCATCATTACATTAAGTTACGGTATAGGTCCATATTTCAGAATTTGGCAAACATTTTCATTCAAAAGTTATCATTTGTCACCAATGGGAGCTGCTTTGTCTGTCTTTTGGCGAAATGCACGCAAACGACTATCATCAAAACGAATATATCTGGACAAAGTAACGAATCGTTTGTGCGACATAGCTGCACGGAATATTGGCAGCACATCAGATCGCCACAATAGCCTCGAATCCGCGTATTATTATGCGTAGCACCAGAATGCAAAAGAGTACCAATAAATGCTATGAAAATTCAAAGCAAAACCAGCTATACAGCTGTGCTCCGGCTTTCACTTACAATTCGGACGAATGCTCCCAAATTCGCAACGTTTTGTTATCGATTCTGTTTCATTCCCAATTCGTTCTGCAACACTTTACGTGGCAGAAGCAGCTGTCTCGACAAACTTATCGGTTATCGCCCCACCCAAATCGCAATTTGTTGTTGTCAAAAGGTATTTTGCTGCTTGTGCAATTTTGAGAGGGTTAGGAAAAAAATTGTTTAAGACAAGAGTTTAATTCAAATTGTATAAGAGATTCTATAAAACAATCTAGAATAGTCACAGAATATTACAAAAATTGGTTTATAGAAAGGCAGCTCTTATCTCCAGCGACATTTCCCATTTACTTTTCAATTCACGGACTCATACGACGCCAGTTTTATATCGGCCAAATTTTGCGATTTTGCGAATCGTAAAATTTTTGCGAAAGCGAAAATGGGAGCATGGCCACAATTTTTGCCATGTATATAGGTATATAGAAGACTGCTAGAGCCTCAATTTTTAAGTTTGATCCTAGTGACTTAATATATATTAAGTTAGGCCCCATATATATCTTTTTTTTATACCTTAATACGATCCGAGCAAAAACACCAAAGATATGCAAGTGCCCCTCCCCAATTGTTGCAATAAATTTAAAAACAAATAAAAGGAATTCAAAGCCTTAGGAACCACATTACTTGGTAGAGGGTATTTTGCTGTCGGGGCACTCGATCGCAACACTCTTACTTGTTTTAGCTAAGAACTATTAATTGTTTTATAGAAACAGAAAAAGAACGAATTTATAATTTCTTAACCCCGCGCCTTGACTGGGGATCGAGTACATCGCCGACATATACCGTTCATACGACGCTCTTCAATATCCCCTAAATTAGGCAGTACAAAAAAGTTTTAATAAGATCTAATTTCAATGCAATTCGTGCTTTCCAAAAATCAACTTCGGAGCTGTTCGACTTCCAAATGGTTGGCAGATTTCATCGTTTCTGAGCTCGTTTACGTTTATTTATCCTATGCTCGTCAAATTCTCATTAAATTTACTCTGTGGTCATTTATGCCTCGGAATAACATTTATTGGTACGCATTTATCATAAATACGCTGTTGCATTTAGCTAGCTGACCGCCAAGATGTAACCACATATTTCCGATTCCATGTACACGCTTAACGGACAAATTGCTAGCTATAATGGCTGATGAACAATTACATTAAATTGTATGGCATTTTTGGCATCGGGCCCATTTCAATTGTACTTTTTGTAAAGGGCCATTCGCATGCCCAACTCGCGGCTCAAATTCAATAAATTTGCCAACAATACACTACAACGACAACAGCGGGGAAGCAATCGGTACAACAAATAATGCTGTTAATATTTTATTATTATTATGCTATGCAAAGCCACCGAACAATGCGAAACTAAACTTTTTCTGCGGCAGCTTCCGGGCAATAGAAAATACGAAATTAAATTCCAGCACAAACACAGACAAACAATGGCAACAATGACCAAGTAAAGCAAACAAGTGTGTGTGTGTGTGTGTGTGAAGCAAAGATTTACCGAGCGGATTAATAATTCAATTAGATTGCACTACGCGGCGTATGCGTGATTTGAGCATAAATATTTTCCAACCTAACAAAAATTCATGAATGGAAAACTTATGCCAACAAATTACAAATTTTGTATTGCGGATAAAGCACCAAACGGGCTGACGTGCCCAAAATCCAAATCTGCAAAATTTTAAAGAAAATTATACAACAGTTTTATACCCTTGCCCGGATCGGTCGAGTCGGACTTAGCTTTCCTCTATTTGCTGTTGCACCAAAGTAATTTGTATTTGAGGCACAGCCCTTGCTTAAAATTGATCGATAACTAGACGCAATTGGCAATTAACTTAACGAGATGGTTAAACAAATTGCCCCAATTGCATTATGGAGACATCAACTATTTTATCGTTGGGCAAATCAGAGCGAAAGTTCATTTCCCCCCTTGGCGTCAACGGTTTAGAAATTAGTTAAAAATCTATTTATGTGGAAAATGTGTGACGAGAACGTTGCCTGCTTAGTCAGGCTGAGGGTGGTTAGCTGTTGAGATGAGCTGCACGACAACTTGTGTATGCGATACTCATTATTTACATTCGATTGAAAGTTAAACGTGCGAACAGTTGAGCACAGAACTTTGTCTGTGTGTGTGTGTGTGTGTGCAAACAGGCGTGTATGTTTCTCATATCTCTAACAGATACCTCACCAAGCACGTAAACGGTTTGGTTAGGACTTGCCCAAAAAAAAAAGGATCAACTTTGGTTTAGGTAGACCCAACTGGCGAGTGCTCTACTCGCTTTTCACTATAGTGGATTATGTGTGTTTGTGTGTGTGTGGCTAAACTTTCACATGTGCGTGCCCTGCTAATGAGTCTCACATTCATTTTCATTTAGCCAATGGTAAGCGTGAAATAAAATAAATTAAATACAATTGCAACGCAGAAAACTTTTACAAAAAAAACCCCCTTTGCCATTTCTCATATTAATAATATAACATTTTTAAACAATATAAATGTGTGTGCTTTTTGTGTGGTAGCTAAACATGAAAATGAGTTATCAGAGCAAATAAATTGAACTAGTTAAAATTTTGCGCAGTTATTTAAAGAAAGATTGATATTAATTGTAGAAGTGAGGGAATGAAAACTTTCGAATGAAAACATTGGTTTGTTTTGGCTTATTTCATATCCCAATGACTCAAATATAAATGAAGTCATTACAAAGTAACAATCATGCTTTAAACCTGACTTAATACACCGCAAATATAGGTGCATAGTTGAATTTAATACAAACGTATTAATTTTTTCAAGTAGCTGACTGTGGCAACTCCAAAGAGTTACTTGGGAAAAATTTATGCGGATGACATTGTCATGATGGTGGAGACCCCAGAAGAACTACAGGAAATGATACAATCTGTAACACCTGGAAACTTTCTATCAATAGCGAAAAATCTAAAGTACTCGTAGTCCGAAATGGAAGAGGAAGATTTGCGCGAAACGAGAATTGGAGCCTAGCAGGTATTCAGTTGGAAGTAGTCAAATCTTTTAAATAGCTGGCGTCACTCTGACGAGCAATACGACCTTCCAAAAGCACTAGAGTCAAGAGGAAAGATACTCAAGTGGCAAATTAGTACGTGGAATGGACTGCTAAAAACGGGAAACAAGTGAACATGAGCACGAAATCTAAGAAGTATCAGGCGACAAAGGGGGCGATCACTTGCTACGCTGCTCAAGTATGGGGTTCTGATAGCTATGAAGATGTAGAACGGAGTCAACGGTATTTTATAAAAAGAGTCTTCCACCTTCCGCAGAATACGCCAAATTACGCAATCCATTTGGAAACTGGTCTGCCGGCATTAATTACCTATACATTGGACATCCACTTTAAATATGTCCTTAAATCCTGGAACATGCCGACCGACGATACCCAAAAATTGTTACAAAATACCCGCTGGAGTCTGACAATGGCTCAAAATCAGTGTTGCCAAATGGGTTTTTTTCCCGTCAAATCTGGCTTTTTTCAAAGTCCAATTGCCGGAAAAAATTGTAAACAGCGGGCTGCGGGAATTCTGGCTTTTTTAAAAAATATTTTGCCTTTTTTCTTTACTCGTATGTACAGAGCGCGATTCCCATCTCTCAGTTTTGCAAACCCTCATGTCTGTGTTATAATCTTAAGCTGCAATGCCTAAAGATTATAAGCGCAAGTGCCGGGACGTATTAGCCAACAGCACGGAATTTAAAACCTGGCTGCGAAAGGATGTTAGCGACGCTACCGGAGTGTATTGCTCTCACTGCAAATGCAGTATAACTGCAAAATTTAGTGATCTGCGTACCCATGCCGAGACCAAAAAACATCAAAATACTGAAGGAGGCTTTCAGCAGAAAAACAAAATAACCTTTTGTGCAGAGATAACAAAAAGGTCGGAGCAGAGGGCGGCGCTGTTTATTTGATCGGCCACTTAAGCAGTTTGTGCGAGCAAAAATTTAGAAACGAGTCTGGGATTTCGGTGAGGCTACATAGATCAAAATGCTCAAAAATTATAAAAAATGTTTTGGCGCCAAACTTTTTTGAAGAGCTTCGTTTCGACATAGGTGATGCAAAATATAACCTTTTATTTACAGATTCGGTTGCGTCGATTAAACAAATGTTGCCTTGATTATCAACTGCCTCATAAATATTTAAAGTTAATTGGGACAATGAACGCTTATGAAAAGGATCTAAATCACCATGAAATTGATGAAACAACGAACTTTTTATCCAAAATGATTAAAAAGAAGACTGAAAACATCGACTTTTTCAGCTTTTTTGCACAAAATTTCAGCTTTTTTTCGACTCTCTTTCTACTAAAAACCGA
>JAEIFU010003737.1:0-24646 GCA_018904235.1 Lordiphosa stackelbergi | reverse complement strand
AACCGACTTATGGTTGTGGCGATTCGGTGAACACTGAATTGAATGAAAATTAAAGGCTGTAGTCTGGAGAGAGCTCTTTTGCTCACTAACACAAGCACACTTCTCTGTCCTCTACATTATCCCGGCACTGATTTACGTTTATCGAAATTTTTACTAGTGGAGGAAACCGAAATTAACCCGTAGAGGTTAAGGGTTACGGTTTCGCTTACGGTTTTAATCTCTGACGGAAATACATTGACCGCTATTTACTTCTTAGAAGAAATCATTAATTTACCTTTTTTGTAACTAAATTTTTATTTTTCATCTTTTATTTTAATCTTCTTATGAAAACAAATTAGAGCATATTACTAATATGATATTAGCAAACACACGCTAATAAAATTGATCATTTATGTACCCATACAAGTGTATATCTTGCTTACCCCCCTTTGTTTCGATTATCGAAATATTTAGGTACCGGTACGGAACCGAATACCGCTATAAAGTAGAACTAAAACAGAACATTTTACCAAAAACAAAAGTACGTCCCAAATCTGGAACCGAAATTCTATTCAGTTTGATTCCCTGATTCCCCGAACAGTTTATTTTAAAGTTAAGAAATAGTTCTTTACGCTAATAACAAAGAGCGCCACAGCGAAAGTGTCGATATTCCACAAAAACACGCCTTGAAAGGAGTGAAAGATGCTTTTCATAAAAATTCGGAATCAACTTTTCAAAAATCTTAACATGATATAAAACAAATTTTATTTACATCTCAACATTTTTATTTTCAAATGCATTGAGATAATAAATTCGCTTTCCATTAAACCATTTAAAACAAACATAATATAATTACACAGAGGGAAAAGACCGAGAACATTGGACTCAAAACGAGCACAATCGTTACCAAAAAGTATGCATGAATGGGTTTTCCCACTGGGAAAAAAATTTGATTGCAGTTGGACCAGGTGTGGGCGGATTCCTTACATTTGGGTGGAAAAGGGAACGGGACATACCTCTTTTGATTGGAAGTGAAAGGGAGGCAAGACTCCTGGATATACGCGCCCATGATACAATTACTGTCTAGCCGTTCGGCTTGTTGAAGGGAAAGGTTGTGTGCAGAAATTTTCTTAATGCTTCAACCCTTACGCACTTCACCTATTTCAAGATTATAATATATTTTTTAAGAACAAAAATATTTGTGTTCAAAATCAAAAACCAAGATTAATAGGCAATTCCACATTATTAAAAAAAAAACTATAAAAAAAAAATTTATCTATAAAATAAAATTAGAGCAAACTAATGCACCTCTTTGTATTGCAATAGGTTATTCTGAAACCCCACTGACCTGTTCCGGTTAAACCACATATTTTATTCCTCCGTTCCACCCCAACAAAAAATGGGCCTTCAATCGCACTTATTGCAAGCATAGCTAAGACAGTTCTGTCGAGAGATACCTTGTCTAGTTGTATCATGTACGCGCCAGATTCTTCTCCCACAAAAGAAATAGAAACATCGCTTAACGACCCACTTACTAGTGTTTCACAGTTCTAAAAGTAGAACGTAGCTGACAAGAGAGAATAGAGCCAACTTGCTCTCATTCGATCTCTCTCTCTCTTGTATATCTCTCTGCTGAAAACCGGTTTTGTTGTTATTTAAAGCAAATATTATCCGATTGAGAACAACTTTACTCATTCCAAGAACATTTGGAACATTTGTTCTCAAAAATTTTGAGACCATCTTGTTCTTATTTTAAGTTGAAGGCAACTTATTTTCTGAACAGGTTTTTTCCCTCTGTGTAGGGTATACATCTGGAGAATCTCAACCTTATCTTGTTACGCTGCCTGCTTGTGCAGGCTGATTCCGAAATGGATGGATTTTGTCGTATCGAAGTGAATTCATTTCGAAGCAAGGCAATTGCACTTGCTGCTCCGTCTGCTTGAACGAGGCAACTTCCAAGTTTTCTGTGCCCAAATCAGTCAACTGGCGAACCAAGCTGCTGCCATTCTCAATGATGGTCGCTTTCTCCAAATGCTCCGTGTCACTAAGAGAAAGATGCATAATTTATGTTCGACTGTATTTCGACCCCAAAATGGAACTTGAGTTATAGGTAGCGATTGCAGATTTTTGTTTGGAGTCGTCAGATGAAAATTTCAGTCCTGCTAGAGAGTGTTTTGAGCTATTTTGAAAAAAAATCTGTCAATTTATTTACCAACCAGATGCAGTTAACGACCATTTGTTTTAAATTTGGTTTGGTGTGACCGCATATTTTGAAGACAAAAATCTCTACCAAGTGATTTGTTTTCGATACTTTGAATAATTTTACAACACTTCATCTTTTACACTTACACACTGGTTACACTGGTTATACCGTAAATATCTACTAGTTGTCCCCTCATTTAAGTTTTTAAAGCCTAGATACAAAAAAAGAAAAAACAAACATTGCCAACTCTTTTCGGCAGAAACAGCTGTTCAACTTCATACTGTATCCTTGCATTACACATAATGGCATTAAGCTCTGATTTTCCCTTCCGTATTACAGTTTATTCTTCATTAAACATAAATATGTCGCTTTAAATATGTTTTTGTGGCATGAAATCAGGCGGACAGGCTCAACAAACAATAAATCATTATTGAAGTTTTTAATGCGCTTGAAATTATGCCTCGCTGCCTGGAGTCCATTGAATGACATGAACGTTGCCATTCAATGTGCATCCTGATGACCCTCTGGTTATGGGAATACTCCTCGTCAGCAGCATCAGCAGAAATGTGGTTAAGATTTAATTCATGAAACGTTGATGAAGCAGCCATTGAGGGCTAATTGGAAGATCGTAAGATAGTAACGAGTATATCAGGGTTGCCGCTGCTCATACTCAATTTGAGACTGTCAAATGGAAATGTCATTTGTTACATGTCGGAGCTGAAAAGGGCAAGTAATTTAAGCAGCTTTATCAAATTATAGAAGCAATTCCTCAATCTCTTACATAGATTATGGATTCACCCGATAACAAGTTGTATCTGTGCAGTCACTGCTTTCGCCGTTGTTTGTGGAAGGATTTGTCTGTTCAGGAGCATCGTTGCCCTGGCTGTCGCCTGCCCGTCAAATGTTGCGCCATCTGTGACAAGGAGTTCGAGCCACGCGACAAAACGCAACTTTACTGCAAACGTTGTGATTTCTATTTGCTTAAGCATGCAGCTATCCAGCCACCTCCCGTACAAGAGGAGAAGGAGACCACGGATCAGGAGGCCGAAACCACCAGATCAAAAGCAGCTTCGGTAATGGAACGTTGGCAGGAGATTAAGACAGCAGCTGGCATTGTGGATTGATAAATATATATAGAAACGATTCAATAAATCCTGCACCTTATGTCCGGTCTATACTTTCAATCCGATCTCGTATAAGCCAAACAAACAGCATTAAGTTTGACGACCCATCGATGACATCAAAGGGATCTTGCCATGTTGCAACTGCGTCCCCCGTAAACTGGATTAAAATTTCATTTAAATTTGCATTTAAATGAGAGCAGCATGGGTGTTGTCAAAGTAAATGCCTTCGGCCACCCCATTCACCTCATCCGCTGTTTGTGCGGACAAAGGCCCAGCCAGACGCAGTCGCAGACTGTGACTCGGACTCAAACGCAGACTCCTGGACTCGCTTACATGGGCAACATTAAAAGCTTTTTGCATTTTTTAACATTGAGACTCAACCCCAGCAGTTGATTACCTTTGGCAGTTGATATGCCGTGGCGGGTGGTGCAGCAGGGGGGGCGTGGTCAGTTGGCTACTGCATTTTAATGGGTATTATTTAAAAAATGTATTTTTTACAATTAAATAAACGATTTTCCCAGCGCCCTTATGGCGACCCAATTCGAACTTGGGTGCCTTTTGCGTGTTAATTAAATTGCAAGAAGGCCTAAAGGACATTTTAATTGGCCTACTCTTGTGAATGTCTGTGCGTCTGGAGGCCAACGAAGTGCATTTGACTGCACACTTAACCTACTCAATTGATTATCTCTGTAAAGCAAAAGGGTTTCTCCTAGTCTCTGTCTCTCTCCTTCTCACACTACTGCTCTGGTGAAATAACAAATTTTCCAATTTGTTTCTTGATTTATTTTCACGCCAATTTCTTGGCAACCACCTCCGCCTTTGCCAGCAACGCTGCCATCTGACATTTGTTTATTTATTTGGTTTCATGTTTTGTCTTCCTTCGCTGGTTGCGTGAAATCACGAATGAATGAATGACTGCCCTAGCCACAGCCATGAATATTCATGGAACAGGAATAGCAGCAACAGCAACAACAACAACATACAGCTTGCATTTCCGCTCTATGCGCCAAACAATTCGCACAGCCATTTTGTTGTCCACAGCAGCCAGAAACTATCGACTAAAGGCAGAGCAAATATATACCCTAAAACACAGAGGAGTCCTAACTCGGGGAACTCATCCTTCAGATAAACACTCCGATGCAGTTAATTAGTCCACAGATATGTTAGTTTTACATTCCAAATTGTTTTTTTTTGCATTGATTCTAGAATTTTATATCTTGAGCTAATTCCGTTGTTGAGTTCAAAGTAAAAACCAACAATATAAAAAGTTCTAAAAATTTCATATTGAATTTTTGAACAATTTTCCTTATCTCAAAAATTATACTTTGTAACCATGATCAAAACCGAACGATAAATTAGAAGTTATAAAAAAACCATTTCTAAAATTTTTATTAGCTTTAGCATTAGCTTAATAATTTTAATAAGTATAAAAGGTCCTTTTTCACGAATTTATGAAAATGTAATCCCAAAATCATCAACAGAAATAATCCACTAAAGCAGAGGTGCTCACAGCTTTTGCGCATAGCTATAGCCAAAGTAATTTGGAACAACAACTTTGTATGTTTTTCTGTTTAAAGGCCTATTGCCAGAACAAATACAAATTTATGTCACGAAATTGCTACTTAGTTAAATAGATTTTAAGCTTTAGCTTAGAGTTAAAAAGCTTGAAAAACACTAAAAAAATACCCAAAACGGCCACCAAATTGAAGGGTCGCATTGATTATTTTTTGTACCATATTGGTGCGCCTCACATTTGTTTTCAATTTGTTCAATATTGTCCGGAAAAATTTACTGAAAGTTATTTATTTTCAATTTAGTTTAGCAAATCGGCTGTGCTTGCAACCCACACAAGCTATCGATATGGCAACGCTATGATTATTTTGTATCTCTTCTGGAAATCAACAAAATAAATAACACTAAATAAATGCCTCATCAGCAGTTCAAAGCTGTTTTTTCAACATAAAAATTAATTTTCGTGCGTTTTTATTTGTTCTGGAAATAGGCCTTAAGAAAGAAATCTCACCAGTGCCTCTTGCAAAATCGAACGTAACATTTTTGCTGGCGACGAAAGATTTCGTCTGCATAAGATAGTCAAGAGCACACTTACACATCACCAGGCAATAATCGTGTTTCTTCAAAAATACTTTTTATACCCTTGAAGAGGGTGTATTAAAATTGTCCGGATGTTTGTAACGCATAGAAGAAAGCATCTCCGACCACATAAAGTATTTTTCTTGATCAGCATGACGAGCTGAGTTGATATAGCCATGTCCTTCTGTCCGTCTGCACATTTGTCGGAACCGGCCGGATCGGATGACTATAGCATATAGCTGCCATGGGAACGAGCGGTTGAAAAAGTAGTTTTAGTGAGAAAAACTTTATTGTTTGCAATGCTATTGCTCCTAAACCTCGTATTTATAAGTTTTCTATGCGTTCACATAATTCCACCAAGATTTATGAAAATCGGACAACTATATAGTATAGCTGCCATACAAAATTTAGGTTTAAAAAAAGTTCATTGTAACGAAAATTTTTTGTTTTCAATGCTATCGCTCCCAAACTTGTTACTGATCAATATTATATGCTACCAGACAATTCTGTCAAGTTTGATCCAAATCGGATAACTATAGCATATAGCTGCCATAGGAACGATAGGTCGAAAAATTATTATTGTAAAAAATTATATTGTCCTAAAACCCCAAACCTCTATTTTAATCTTGCTTTCACATAATTCTACCAAGATTTATGAAAATCGGACAACTATATAGTATAGTAGTCTAGGATTCTTGTTTTTAAATGCTATCGCTCCCAAAATTTATTACTGATCAATATTATTATGCTAAAATTCTCAAAAAATAGTTTTCCTAAAATTTTTTGTTTCTAATGGTAGCGTCTTTATACTTTAAATAATAAAAAAAAATTTTTCGTGACTCATTTTCGAAAAACCTACGGATCAAAGATGCTCACTCTCAAAACTCTGTGTTTGTTCACAGTCACATCGTGACTTGTTGTGAAACACAGTGACACTTCTGCACTAAAGCAAAATGGATATAAACCGTATATAACTCCTTACTTCAATCAGGGCTGAGAACTATTGTTGTGAAAACATCGTTAGAACTACCAACCATCGATTGTTGTGACCCGCTATCGATGTATCAGCAAATTTCAAAGTGTATCAAAGTATAAGTAAACATTTCTATATTTGTCATAAATTACCAATGATGATATTTAATTTCTTTATTTGTAATTCCCTAATATAATATATAGATAATAAAATAATTGTTTTTTGTTGTTGTTAATTCGTTGGTCATTTAATCAAAATACATTTTTTCGGTATTACTATTGATACTAGTGGAATGCTATAGATGTTCAAACTATCGATGGCGCCGACTGTCGATGGTGGCCACTATCGATGTTTTCACATTACTATGCAAACCTCTCAAATTCTGTCCGGAAAATTTGGTCCGGAAGTTCGAACTTATCTAACCTAGAGTTTCGGCTCTTAGTTTGGTTCATAGAATATTATTACTTTTTTAAAATTTTTTACCTCAGGGGAAAAAAAACATTTTTTTTAACAAAAACAACTTGTTTTTCTTTTAATAAGCCAGTGATTATAAATGTATCAAGTTTATTAATCGTATCAATTAAACGTCCCCTTTCCAAAAGTCCCTGATTCTTCTTTTAATAACGAGAAGGGTGAATTGGCATGTTAAAACTAGGGTTGTCGAATATTTCAAAAATATCTATATCCATATTTTTGGCGATATTGAAAAATTATCATTTCGATATAAATATTTTTGGTGTCAAAAACATCGATATTATCGATATTTTCGATATTTTTCAATAAAGGCCCGGTTCTTAACTATGAACAGGTCTATTGAGATAATTGAGGCGTCATTTGACGCGTAATAAGAACTACAATCTGACTGCACAATAAATATAGATTTAATGTATATTTATTAAAATAACAAAAATACTTATTTTTTAATTCATATATAACATAAGAAGCTCTGAAAACTTATTCATGAATTTTAATTTATGGAACGAAAGCAGTGTTTTCTTTTTAATTCATCATCTTTCAAACTAGAGCATTCGAACTACAAAGCATAAAAAAACTTATTCAGTTAAATCTTCGAAACTTAAAAACTTCGATTACCAAAATTCGTTAGACAAAAATTTTGGGAAGACGCGTTGAGTTATGTGCTCATCGGTCATTCGGCTTCTGGTGTCAGAAACCACACTTTAATAAGGCGATGCCAATCATTCCGATGGCACTGGCCATGCGTCTTTCTCTGCAATCCAGAACTTTATAGAGTCCCGTTCCAGGGCAAACAGCGGTAAATTCCAATTGTACTCCAATAATTTATTCTCCTGTCCTGGTGGTTGAGATATCATGGCAGTATTGTGATCATCGAAGAGTCATTGTCCTTACAACTTTTTGCACTGTTAACAGTTAATAAAACAACTTTTAAACATTGTACCTTTTATGTCCAGAGCACAAGAAATAGTTATTCGCAACATTGTGACTGAAGGCTAGAACAAAAATATTTCCGAAAAATATCACCAAAAAATATTCGATATCCGATATCCGATATATGGCCTCCGAAAAATATTCGATAATGATATTCTTCATTTTGTGCAAATATCGATATTTCGATATATCGATAATATTTTCGACAACCCTAGTTACAAGTTGTAACTTACAACTTAACTTTTGCTTTATTTCCCATCTCGAAGACATTATAATTTTGATATTCAATTGTTTTTTTTATTTATTTATTTATTTAGTCGACAAAAAAAGGCTGTCAACTCAATTACACATACATTATAAAAAGCCTATGAAAATAACTAATAACGATGACACGATGGGGAATTTTATTGCCCGTCCGGCCAGCTAGCCCCGATTCAAGCAATTGTAGTCAGAGACGTTATTAGAGCTACCAAAAACTTTAATGATATGGAGATAGAGAAGATGAAAAAAAAAAAACAAAACCTAAAAGGAGCAAGAAAAAAAAAATAATAATAAAATAATAAAACTAAAATAAATCAGATATAAAAGAAAACAAGTTTAAGAAAAGAGAAAAAAAATACTATCTAAATGTGAAATTTAAAACTAACTAAAAATAAAAAATTTACAAGATAAACTTAAAATTAAATAAACAGAAATCTCTGACCCGGTGGGGGAAAATTTTTTAGCCAGTCCGGCAAGCTATGCCCCTACTCACAGCCAGGAGAGGTCAGAGATTTCCCCTAAGATAATTATAGAGGGACGTTTTTAGAGAGAAGAGAGAGAGTTCTGTTGAGAGCAGGTGATAGAGATCATTATAATTTTGACATAAGACGCAAAATCGATTGTGCTTTGCATAATCAGTTGTGCATCCAGGCAATATTAAAGGAAAATAGTTTCTGGTTGGCCTAGAAGGAACGGAGAAGTTAAGGCGACCTAAAAGTTCTGAAGAATCTACATCACCAATAATTAGTTTATGAAGAAAAGAAACACCTAATACTGTTCTACGGTTAGCTAACGAAGGAAGGTCAATAAGCAAGAGTCTGTTAGAGTACGATGGCAGACGAAGGTTAGGGTCCCAATTTAAGCCACGTAGGGCAAAAAGCAAGAATTGCTTCTGAACAGATTCAATACGATCTATATGCTTTTTGTACTGCGGACACCAGACGGACGAGCAGTATTCAAGTACAGGACGGACTAGGAGCAGTGTATAAAAGCTTTGTGGTATATGGATCTATATAGATCTATATCATTTCGGTATACGCGTGATTAAAATTAACTTTTCACAAATATAAATTTTATCATTTCATTTGGCGAGAAAATAATATCTTTCCGATCCAAAATAATAGCATTTAATTAAATTGAAATTAAATATATCCTCAAAATATAAAAATGATCTGTTATGTTATCGATTTGAAATTTTTAACATATCTGTTTAATATATTTCCATATCAGAGTAAAATTGATATGAAAAACATCAGTCTTTTCTCGGACCAGTGTTTGGATATGATTAACAAAACGGATATTTAGTAGATAATTCACAAATGTGTAAAAATTTATACAAAATCTTAAAAAATCGACTTCTGAAAATATTCTAACACAAAACGTTTTCCAAACATAGGAGGTCCGGCTCATTATCAGACTCGGCAGGCTTTAGAAGGTTAAGTCTATGGTCGAGAGACCAACGAAAATAGCAACGAACCTGATCTACGGGGCTTGGTTTTGGACCAGTTTGCAGTTCCCCAAATAAATATTCAAAAAAATTAACATTTTAGTAAAGTCTATGATTCGGTGAAGGACTGATTTCAAAGCTGGTCGAAACCAAGGTTTCGCTTAGAGCCTTGGTCTATAAATCGATCATATTGGTGAATTTTTGTGCTAATTGGTGGAATTAGAGATCTAATCTGCTCTGTTGTTGCTTAGGAGCTATACTATACCTCAAAGAAATATATTATATATGAGTTTCTGTTGGATTTAACTTGGAATTACTATCTACCTTTCATATAAATATGTAAATATTTACCGTTGCTTTATTTTTGCTGTAGAAATTTGCACAGCTCAGTTTGGAATTTAAAAAGAATTTTGGGTTAAAAGTGTTTTAAAGAGAGTTGAGTGATTGTTTAAAGCTAAACTTATCCAACAAGATGATTTGGATTCAATTGGTTTTAATAGAAAATTGTAATTACAATTTTATCTAATTAAACATTGTTTCATCAGCTCAAACTAAAATTGCATTTGCTTAATGAACAAAGCAAGCCAAAACTTTTGTATGTTTCGTTTACAAAAAAAATGTTCATTGTATTCATTCAATTTGATTTAAAGTAATATTTCCATTGTCCAAATGCATTTCTAATGGAAAATATGTACATGTGTTGAACAAGAGTATTTTCGTGTTCGTGTTGCCTTGGAGAGTTTCTTACTTGTATCTTGTAACTTTTTGTTGTTGCTTGTCTACGGCTGCCTTGTTTTTGCACGCAGCTGTTTCTTGCCGAGATGCTGCAAATTGTTTGGTTTTTATTGTTATTGTTGTTCTTGTTGTTGTTGCTTTCAGTTGGCCAACAACATTTTGCGGTTGCGTGTGCAACAGTTTTCCTTGGCGCACAAAAGTAGGCAATGCTTTTTTTGTCCACCACCAAAGAGGAAATTTAATTAAATGAGAATTTTAAATGCTTGAAATTATAATTGTAACAGGCAACTGACACTGTTAGCTAACGAATTGTAACTGTAATCAGCCCACCGTTTGCAACTGACTTTTGTCCTCGTGTTTCATGATATTTGGGCGCAAAATTCCTTTGTTGGTTATTGAGCTCATGAGAAACTAGACAGCTGGTTTGAACTTTGAGGCGTGTTGATTTGATTGCACACGGACAATGGCATTTGTGCTTGATACTGATTGTGTGGGGCACAGTGGGGCGGTACTTAAAGAAAGTTGGGTTATGTTTGTGTTAAAAAACGCTTTTTGAATGATGATATCGCTGTCTATTGCATTCTATTTTCTGGATGTTTAATGTTTTTGTTATTTTTAATTATTTAAATATGTAGACTGTAATTTTTCGAGATTTTAGCGTTAAGGTATTTTAAGACAGAGATGATGGTCACACTCTCAATGGAATTAAAGATGACGAGATCGAGAGTAGTTGTAAAGTAAGAGACGAGACGGAGACGCTGTATATAATAGACAGAACAAGCCCTTATTGATAATGTAAATAGAAACCCGTGTGAACAGAGAGTCGATTACAAACAATTTCCTCATTTTGCCACACTCTGTTTCAGTGTGCGATGCTGGTACACAAGTTCAGATTGTATTGATTTTTCAGCCCCTAATTACTGGCCATAGATGTGGAGGGCTTAGGTCAGTCGTTGGTTGCTTGTTGCGTAATTGTGGTGGCCAGATAAAATCTTTACACAAGCTAAGGGCACGTAATCAGCTGTGGTTGACCGAACCCACTTCAAATATGTGCGAGTTTTGAGGTGTTGTTGAATTGAATGGGATAATCAGCTCACCTTCGACTTTTCAATAGTTTACACTTAAAATTGTTCACTTAAAATGTCTTGGTTTCGCTGTATCTTTTCCAACTTCAATATACGAAGTGTTTACAAAATTTTGGAGCAGAGCAAAAGGGCTATGACTTGTCGAGAGATTGTGGAACTTGTGGCTCCAGTCCATAAGCATTTGACAATGAAAGAAGTCGAACTAAAGGTACAAGAGACTCTGGCAACAGGCATACGTCTGCAGTATATTCTAAAGCTTGGAGAAACCTATCTGATTCACTTGGAAGGAAAAGAGCGAATGAATGTGTTAGCTGAGGAAGGGTGTGACTTTTTGTTGGTAGTTCGAGCCTTTGGAATGTTGTTCTTGGAAAATACTATTTATCATCATTTTGATGCCACCAAGGATAAAGTTTATTGAGCGTTTGGAAATAAATTTTAAATCTTCCATTCCCACAATTTTGACATTGTATCACAGCTTCCCACCAAACACCAGTCTCATCAATTTAATAACGCTAAATTAATCACAAGCCTCCCTTCTTCTCCCAAAAAAAAAAAAAAAATCCTACCCACCACTTCACATGATTTTGAACTAGAAACGAAACATTTATCCTCCTTCACTTTTCATTCTTGAGTTTGATAATGGCAAACACTGCGTAGTCCATTAGGAGGGTTGTCCGCCTTGGCCACGCCTCCTATTTTAATTTTACATAGAACTCGTTGAAGGAATCAATGTATCCACCAAAAGAGAGAGGCCAATGCAGCTGTATAAATTTTACATTTGTTTCCTTTCAATTTAACATTGTGTACTTTTGGTATTGTTTTGCTTTTCTTTTACTTTTCTTCTTTGCTCTGCAAAGTAAAAGAAGCAACGAACGAGCGATAGCAGCGTTTCGCCTGATTTCGCAATATTTATGATTAGCAATTTATTATTCATCATTTTCGAGTGGGCAAACACAGAGAGGCAGCAAGAGCTCTGCCATTAACTTGCACTTAATTTGATTAAGAAAAACCCATGTTTACATGCGCTGCATGCTAGGAAATCTATCAAAAAATAACAGCGCAGGGAAATCGATGGATGGAGGAGCTGCCAGCTTAGCTGAGCTTGATTTGTGTACATTATTTATGGGTGCTTCCACAGAAAACCCCAAATGCTTCGTTTGAAAGTGAAATTCTTTTGTTCCAATCACCCTTCCTCCTTAATGGCAAACTGTCACATGCAAATGTCTTTGTAAAAGTGAGAAAAATTATGCCTTCTTTTGGGTAAGGAACAAATCACAGCACATGGCACACCAGGCATTAGCTTCGAATTACGCACAGAACCGACAAAAGGGACAAAACTGACACAAGTGCAACAGCAGGACAAACGACAACAGACAAAATTTTATTGATGTTAATTTAATGCAGAAGAAATAAAAAAGGCGGCGGCGTCGCTGCAACGGAAATACGGGAAAAAATCCAAAAAAGAGTCAAGGCAGGGCGAGTCCGACATCGAAATAAAAGATTTGCATATAAACAGGCGTCGATTTACACAGGCTCATACACACACATGCACATACAGTGTATGGAGCAGGAGCGGGGCCCAGTAAATCCTTCAAAGGGGATGTTGTCAGGGAAAAATGAGAGTGACTAATAAAAGAGAAAACAAAAAGACAGAAGAAGCTATGAGAAATGAAAAGAATGTTTAGGAAGGAAACAAATAATGTATAATATAACTAAGTATGAAAGGAGTTTAGAAAAACGCAGAAGGTATCAAAAAGAATAAGATTTAAAACGGAGACAGAAGGCAGAATAAATGACAACAGAAGAGATATAAAAGGAAAGAAGCATAAAGGAAGGTGGAATGAAGAAAAACAGAGAAAAGGAAGACAGAAGTATGAGGAAAGAAAGAAGAAAGGGAAAGAAAAAAAGATGAAAGAAAAAAGTGAAGAAGATTAAGAAAAGAGTAAAGAAAGTAAAGCAGAAAAAGCACGGAAAAAAAAAGAAAAAAACGACAGAAGTTGCAGGAAAAAAAAGAAATTACGATGAAAGAAAGAGGAAAAAAAGAAGAAAGGAAAATGGAATAAGAAAAGAAAAAGAAAAGGAAGAAACAAAGAAGAAGAAAAGAATACGAAAATAAGAAAAAAAAAGAAAAAAGAAAAAAAAAGAAAAAGAAGAAAAAAAGAAGAAGAAAAAAGAAGAAAAAAAGAAAAAGAAAAAGAATAAAAAGAAGAAGAAAAGAAGAAGAAAAGAAGATGAAAAAGAAGAAAAAGAAGAAGAAAAGAAGAAGAAAAGAAGAAAAAAAAGAAGAAAAGAAAAGAAAAGAAAAGAAGAAGAAGAAGAAAGAAAAAAGAAGAAAAAAAAAAAAAAAAAAAAAAAAAAAAGAAAAAAGAAAAAGAAAAGAAAAAGAAAAAAAAAGAAGAAAAAAAAAGAAGAAAAAGAAGAAAAAAAAAGAAGAAAAAAAAGAAGAAAAGAAGAAGAAAAAGAAAGAAAAGAAGAAGAAAAAAAGAAAAAAGAAAAAGAAAAGAATAGAAAAGAAAAAAAAAGAAAATGAAAGAAGAAGAAAAGAAAAAGAAAAGAGGAATAAAAGAAGAATAAACAGAAGAAGAAAACAAAGAAGAAAGGAAAAAAAAAATATGTGAGAAATAAAAAGCAAGAAGAACGGTAGATTTAAGTAAGCTTTAAAAAGGGATGGGAAGTAGAAAGAAAAAAGAAAAAAATTAAAGAATGAAAAAAGAAAGATAAAAGAAAAAGAAAGAAATGGAATGGAAGAAAAACAGAAGAAATATTTGTTAAAGAAAAAAAAAAAACTAAGTGGAACGAAGAAAAAGAATGTGACAGATAAAAAGAAAGGTAGAAGCGGGAAAAAATGAAAAAAAAGAGGAAAGGAATAAGAAAGGAGGAAGAACCGAAGAAGAAATGAACAAGCAAGACATAGTAAGCTAAAAGAAAAGTGGAATTAACTAAGTTGAAAAACGGGAAAGAAAGAAAAAAAAACCAAGTGTGAGTGTCCTGAACACTCACGATTCTTTGATGTGAAACATTATGCTAATTTTAAGAGCTGTTTAAGAACTGTTTAGTCACTGTCAAGACACTGTTTAGTCACTGTTAAGAAAATGTCAAATCACTTTTTAGTCACTGTTTAGTCACTGTCAAGTCACTGTTAAGTCACTGCGTAGTCACTGTTTAGCCACTGTCAAGGCTCTGTTTAGTTACTGTCAAGTCACCGTTAAGTCACTGTTAAGTCACTGTTAAGCCACTGTCAAGTCACTGTTAAGCCACTGTTAAGTCACAGTTTAGTCACTGTTTAGTCACTTCTTAGTCACTGTCAAGCCACTGTTTAGTCACTGTCAAATCACTGACATGTCACTGTTTAGTCACCTCCACTTTCCCCCAGTTTCCCACCTGTTTCCGCCCATTTTCACTCCTCTCTGAAACACAAAATATGCTGACGTCAGAGCCGTCACGTGACGCTGAAATCAAATTTTACTCCTACTAAAATCTTCCGTACCGAAATTAAAGATGTTTCACATCAAAAAGAAAAGAAAATCAAAAGGAAGAGGAACAAGTTAAGAATGGGGAAAAGTAAGATGGAAGGAAGAGGAAAGGAAGAAGATAGAAAGAGCAAAAAAGAAAAGAAAGGATAAGTGGAAAAAAGAAAGAAGAATAATGTAATAACAAATCAAGACGAAAGAAAAAGAATTGCAGAAGAAAGTAAGCTTAAGAAAGGGAAGGAAAAAAGAATGCACGATGAATGGAAAAAGAAAAGAAATAGCGTTATACAGTCAACCAGCCTCCTTTGTGGTGTTGTGCGTGTCTTGTTTTAGATAAGTTATGGACAAACTCATAACTTAATGACCTAGAGCCCGCTAAAAAGTTCTACGAAAAGAAGAAAAACAGAAGAAGCATTGGAAAAAAAGCGAAGTGGAAGGAAGAGGAGGGGAAGAAGAAATTAAGGGAAAAGAAAAAGAAAGGAAAGTGAGAGGAAGTTGCTTGGCAAATGAAATCAGGACGAAAGGAAATAGAAATATAGAAGAAATAATGCTTTTAAAACGAAAGAACAAGAAGAAAGAATGAGAAGATAAGAAAATGCAGAAAGGATAGAAGAAGAAAGTAAGATTTTGGGGTTAAGCTTGGTATGGAGATACCCGCGAAATACCCGCGAAATGAAAAAGTCCATATAAAAAAATGATTTCGCACGGATTTCGCAGGTTGTTGTTTCGTGAGTTGGTATGGAGTTTACGCGCGAAATTGACTTATCGATATCACAGCGTTGCCACCCGACGTCAACGTATCACGCGATAGACACCCGATAGTCACGCGATGGGACTTCATTGTCGTGCAAGTCGTGGACGACATCCTCTTATCTATGCCGTTCCATTATAAATACATATAAACGAGATGTCATGGCCCAGTCCATTCAGCTTCTTCCCTAGTCGTGTCCATAAAGCACCAATTGCCTATTGGAGCAAAATGTTAAAAAATTACAAATAAAGTAAGGATTATTATTATAGCAACTATTGCATCATTGTAGGCCACCACAACTATTCGCTGTTAATTCATTTGAATTTCCCCGCCAAGATAAATTTGAAAAAAAAAATCAACTAGAGATGAGCGTCTTATTTCGCACTTGCTATCGACGAAATAATGTGCAGAGATTTCGCACACTTTTCGCAAGTATCTCCATACCAAGCTTTAGACGAAGAAACCCACCAAGAAACAATTTAAAATCACTATAATAATTCGATACAAAAATATTATCAAATGGTACAAATATGATGGTTAACAAATGACAAAGGATCATAGGAAAAATTGATAGAAGAATTTTCTAAGAGCCTTCTGCGTTTTTTTCTTTTATCATCTCAATCGAGTCAAAACGGTTTCCGGAGCAGCCTATTGAGTTTGCTGAACAGACAGAAGTCACGCGAAGCAATATCAGGTGAATAAGCAGTAACAGCTGTCACTAACAGTGTTACCAAGTTACAGAAAGAAATTAAAACAACTAAAAAATTGATTCAAAGTGTAAGAAATTCAAAAAGAAAACGATTCTAAGAAACCTTAAAAAACATGGCTCGGCATAACTTATTTATAAATACCTCAATTTGTTCAAGCCCCCTTCAAACAATGCCACTGCCACATACTTATATAGACATTGCCATTTGCATAACAGACGGACCCCGGATCCGGGCCCAAAACTGTCATTGCCAAGGTTTTTACATCCGCTTGCCGCAATCATAGTCTGTGCTCTGTGTTCAAGTGAGCCCAGGAAGGGAGAGAGAGAAAGCAAGGGGGGACGACTCAATAATATTTATAGCGCCGACTCATTCTTGAAATGTCCGCGGCAACATATGCAAGTGGGTATTGCTCTATTTTCAAGTGGATTCCATTATTATATTGTTGTAAGTAGCCAAAAGAAGAAAAACCAAGAGCATTGAGAATGAGTATCGAAATGCAAATGCGAAGCAGCCTGGGCTGGTTGACACTTTGTGCCAACGAAATTTATTGGCATGTGCGAACAGCAGACGAGAGAACGAGAGTAGACACTCCACCAAGACCAAAGTGCTTAACATTTAAATGTAATTGCAAATATTTAAATTCCTGTCGATTCAATATTGAAACATAAAATAAGTAGTAGTAGTAGTAGTTTTTATTTTTGTGCCATATTTAGCGATTGACAAGAGATGCCGTCAGCCAGTTACAAAATTAATTGACTAAATCTAATGTAATGTAATATAAGACTTAGGATTATTTTTCTTTTCTTTTTTATATGTATTATTTTAAAAATCTTCAACAATGATTTGATGCCTATATTGAAGTGCTTCCTTGAGGTAGTTTGCTAACACAACCCAATTTTCTCCGTTCAGTATTTTCTCGAATTTGTCCATGCCTATTAATTGGGTTCCCCAGTGTGCTTGCCTGATTTCTTTAAGCACCGGGCATACTGCTATAAAATGGAAAGTGTCTTCCCTTTCATGTAGGTTACACATGCTGCACTCTGTATTAGCTCCCGTACTGTATGGCCTATAGTTGATATGCAACACCCTCTGCTCTCGCTTTGAATATCACGGATATTGCCTGTGAGCCGAGAGTGTCAGAGAAATAGTTTTGAACTCCCATGTCATATTTCAAGCTCCTGTAGTACGCTCGGGTTCCACTGCATCTTGCCTGATCTATGAATCTCGTTCGTGCTGCTACTGCCAGGCCTTCCAGTATCTGTTTGTGCTTGTCATTCCAAGAATTTAGGTCTTCCAAAGATAATTGTACGCCGACTTGATGCGCTAGGCTGTCCCACTTATCAAAGAATTGCGATCTACTATGCAAGAGATGCATTGCTACAATTTTTGGGAGTCTATGAGGGCTGAGGTTCATGACTTTTCTTATATAAGAGAAATGCATTTCCAACGTCTTTATATAAAGCGGAGCTAGGCCGGTTTCAAGGTAAATGGCGTAGTGTGGCGTGTTCCTTGGCCATTTGAAAATCCTTTTCAGGAAAGTGGGTACAAGTCTTTCCACGTCGTAACTGCAAGGTCCCAAACCGGGCTGCTAGTTACTGTCCGCGGGCCTCGAAGAGCTTGTATATATGTCTGCACTTTACATCCTTCTTGCAAAAAGGCATTCCATTTCAATTAAGCAACCATTTATGGGACACGTCGTTCGTTAGGGGGGTCCGCTAAAAACCCGACTGATACTCGCTTAAAATGTGGTGTCTATTGGCCCAAGTCGTTAATCTGTTTAACAGAATAGAAGCGAATACTTTTTGTGTGCTATTTAGGAAAGAAATTCCTCTATAGTTACTTGCTTCGGTGGGGTCTTCTTTTTTAAAAATTGGGAAGATGATATTGGAGAGAAAGTTTGTTGGCGATATTCCTTCATCAAGGATGGTATTGTAGGCTATGGATAGTTGGTCTATGAAAGTGTCTGACTGAGTTATGGGGCTTTGTTGTCCTTAGCGCTGCGTAATGCCACGAGGATTTCTGATCTGGTAATTTGAGCATCAAGTTCTTCATTTATTATCAATGGGAGTGCGAAGCTGATTTCCGATTCACAAGGTACTTGGAGGAGAGCTTTGAAATGTGTTGCTAGCAATTGTGGGCTTGCTTTTATACCATTCGACGCAGCGCTGCCATTCAGCTTTCTGGCTATTGCCCAGAAGCTCTTACTATCATTTATTTTACAAATTTCCACTTCCAGTTGCTGATAGTAGAGTCGTTGTTTTTTTCCGACAGAGTTCCTTATATTTTGAATTTGCGGTTTGATAATTTAAGCGGCCTTCTCTAGTTTCTGAGTGTCTGATTTTTCTCAATTGTTGCATAGAGATTTTTCTTGCACTTTCGCATTCTGCATCATACCACGCCTGTCTAAAAGTGCTTTGCTTTCCAGTCTGCATACATTTTGCGGCTTCTTTTATGCTGCTTGTGAGCATATCCATGGTCAGTTTCATCTCACCTTGTTGCTGTTGAGCTAAGCATCGGTCCAACTCTGATTGATACCTGTGCACAAATCGATTGTTCCACCTCAGTTTTGGCAATAAGCAGTTTTCCGCCTCTTGTTCCTGGGTTAGGGGTTTTACCGTAAGAGCTACGATGATCGGCAAGTGGTCAGAGAAAATTTCTTCTTTAATTTTTGCTGATTACCTCGTTCATTTCCACAGCTGCACAGTAGTCGATCGTAGAGCACGATTGTCCACGAATAAAGGTATAATTTCCTTCTGCGTCTCCCTTAGTTCGCCCGTTAGTGCCCCAAATCAAATAAATTGCGCCAGTTAAGCAGTTTTATTCCTTTGGCATCCGTTTTTTATCCCTTGCTGAACGCTGACTCATGCCATCGCGGTCGCTCCGGCTACATATCCATTTGAGAATTTATGATTTCCTATTCGGGCCCATTTAGGTCTCCGATCACCATCATGTTGGTCATAAAAATAATTACCTCGGTTCGCTTGAACATAGAAGAATAAATGAACTAAAACTTATTTTTTAAAATAATATTTCTTCATGTCAATAATGCAATTTTAATTATCAAATTCATTAGCGACACTAACCAGCCTTTGAGAACCGCTTCGTTTAAATTAATAAGCATTCTTCTTAGATTGTAAAAAGTGTTGAAAAGGCCCGTTAAACTGATTCCTGAGTTGCTGGAATACAAATATAGTTAACGCAAATATTTTTTAAGTCGTCTTTTTTTCGTCATTTCCAAAATTTTAAAACATTTGTCGATGTATTGGACAATAATCGAAGGAATCTATAACATCATTTACAGATTGGATAATAATATTTGTCTAACGTTTTTGTACTTTCTGAGCTCAAGGTCAAAGGTTGATAACAATTTAGAAGCGATCAGCACGTACATATATGTATATTTAATCGTCGGCACCCATCAATGTTTGCTAATAAACTAAACTTTCCCATATAAACAAACAAACCAGGAAAACCTTGTGTATCGCATTAGGAAAATATCAGTGAACGAAGTTCAAGAGTCTGGCAAACAACCAAAGATATAAACGCAAAAGTTTTAGAAAAAGTAACATTAGGACCTGCCTTCGGATAAAACTTAGTTTACTTTTTGGTGGACATAATTCTTATCTTTAATTGTTTAGGCTTGAAACAAATGTGAATTCTCAAGTCTTTTTGTGGCGTAAGTGTCAATATAGAAAACAATCCGTAGGTTGGGAGTAAAAAGCGAAATAGAAATGAGAATTGGGGAAATTAATGTGTAATGCGAAGTGTCCAAGTTTGAAATCTATTCAGATGTAATTTGTGACGCTAACTATGGTCTTAGCTCATAATAGAAGTACTCGATCGAACGAGTATAGTAATAAAAACAAAACATTTCAGAACAGTTGCTCGAAATAAAAAGCAAGCGGAATAAAAATCACTTGCTACTAATTCTGAATTCTGTAGCTTTAAAGAAAGATTATTTTGAACTTTTTAAAAATAATTACTTTGAAAATCTTTAATAGTTGGAGTAAACGTTCGCATATTTTGTTAACCTCACTCAACAGAGTTCAATTTCAATAATTTACCAATAAGCAAAGATTTCATATAATGTTAATACGGAGAAGTGTACAAACTTTACTAATGTCAAACTAAACGGCCTTAGAAAATATCGTTATCTACTTAATTTTGAGCGTGTGCAGCACAACAAACTGTAATTATATAGTCCTCCAGGGAATTTATTGAGTTAACTTGGTCATCGTCCAAATCAAGAAGTGCTTTTGAAGCACATGAGCAAGCTTCATCCACACTATTTTCTTTATAGTTGCATTCCTTTTATGCTCTGCATTGTCATTTCATTTCTAATGCTCGATCCATATTCGTTTCTTGACTTCTCTTCTTGAACTTCTTGAATGATATATTGTATGTGTCGTTGAAAAAAATACTTAATTTGTTGAACCGAACCGAATTTTTTCTAAAAAGTGGTCGGTTCGGGTTCAGGTTCGAGGACTCAAAAATATATAGAGGTTCGGTTCATGGTCCGGTTCGTCGGACCCAAAAAACCGAACCGGAACCGGTTCCTAAGGGTTCGGTTCAGGACCGGTTGTACTTGATTTTAAGTATCTCATTACCAAAATTGAAAGCGATGGCCATTCTGTTTTGTGATTTTTCGAGCTTCCACTTTATGTTGTTTTTGAGTTCTTTGCTGATTCCGTAAAGCTCCCTCCACTTTGCACGTCCCCTCCTTGCTGATCTGGTGGCTGGTATCAATATAGCTCGTGATTGGAAAAAGGCTCATAAAATTCGAAGTTCTTGTCGACAAAGTTTCGTACAGCAAGAATACCTTAAACACATTTACAAACGTATAAAAATTATTCATCAGTTGTTTATTATTCGTTTAGCAATGTTGTGCAGTATTTTAAAATTATAACTGATTTCTTCTGAGTGACATATATCTATCTTATTATTAATCTGACTGACGGCGCTTTCACTAAAGACTAAACAGGGTTTGATTGTTAAGGTTGCTGGAGCTACACGCAGGCCTACTCATTTGCAACAGCTTCTTTAATATTAAGTCTCCTGGTTGCCCATTACACATTATTTTATTTTCGGCATTAAAATTAAATAAAGATTCTCAACTTTGAGCTGCTCTCCCATTAGTTTGGTTTCGATTTCCGGGTTTTTCTTTGTAATTTCGGCTCGAAGTTCAAAGATTCGCCTCCTTCTCTGCCTGGCTGCCATGAGTATGATCTCTGTGTACTGTTATGCCTTGTTCTTTTAGGATAGACCATGCTCGTAGGACCTTGACCGCATCTTCATTTTCTCCTCATACGCACAAGCACGCATTGCTTCGACCCCTTGTTGACCTGGTTGCCCAGCTGTCGCACTGCTGCGATGACCCCTTCGTTATCAGTTTTGAGCAACTTCAAAACACGCTTGCTTTGCTTGCTGGACAGGATTTCCAGGATTCGGGCTTGGGGTATATGCATAATAATGTTAACTATTGTATATAAACATTAATAGACCTCTTCATGATCCTCAAAAGTTTCGTTATATTTACATCAAGCAGTTCACGTTGGAAATTTCATCAAAAACAAATTTGAAACAAAACTAATTTGGTAATGGCTACCACCGATATATTAGATATTTTTAAAACTTCGTTGGAGGAGGGTATTAATTTTGATAGCGATGCTACTACAAATTCTTCAGAGTGGAATTTAACGACAACGGAACAATATCAACGTACAACTTCATTGCTAAGTCTCTATGTGCTTGGAGCCATTGTGGGCATTGTGATCGTCTTTTTCTTTTGCCTCTCTTGCTATATTATCTGTGGATGTGGCTGGTGGTGCTGTGCCGATCAGGATGATTGGCGATAGAGGCAACAGACGAAGACGCAGCAGTTAAAGATGTGTCACTTCGCTTAAGCAAACAAATAAAAATGGTCATGCAGTATTAATATTTATTTACAAATATTGAATCAAGGCTAGAGGAAGTCCACAGCCCTCCCATGTCTAAGTGAAATGCTAAAAGATTGATGACCTGGCGTTCTGTGTGCTTGGCCACGCTTATAAGAATTTATGGCCAGGGGGGGAGTGAAGGCCCTGGCAAACGTTGCGTATACGCAATATTTGTATTTATGTATTATGAATCACAAAATGGGGAGGCAGGCAGAGGGCAGACTAAAACAAAAGGATAACAATAACTTTGCGCAAGTTGCGTGACTTGGTCGGCCCAAAATGGTCCAAAGGGGAGGATTATTAGGGAGATTTTTTCTTCTTTTTTTCCGCTCATAAAAATTGCATGAAAATTGTAGACGAAAATCTTATTCACATGTGGAATATGCGGCCTGAATCTTTGCTACCAAAATTATACCATTACAATCAAGTTTACGACTGCCAATTCAGCCGCATTGCTTGAGTGCCAATGAATATGATGATTTGGTGAAGCGATGAGATCATTGTTGATGCGGCTGATGATGATTGCGTTTTGCTTGGTCCTGCGCATAAAACACATAAGAAATGATACCTATTTTTACTTAAATTTTTGATAAAAAAAAATAGAAACTACTCTGCTCGACCAGCCGTTACTTTCTGCACCAGTTGTGAGTGTGCAAATCCAAAAGCTCAGCAGACACATAAATTTCCAGATGACTTTTCTTCGACATTTTCTTTTCTTCGCTTTTTTTTATGCGTGTAACATTTGCCAGGCCACATGAATGATTTTCCTTCTTTTTTGCCCCTTTATTTTTATTGTCGTTTTACGCTAGCTTTTGACAATTTTTATGCTTATTGGCCACTTCACATGTCAATGCTAAATGGCCTGCTTGGAGGAAGCTAGTTGTTTCCTCTCTCTCTCTCATTTCGTATGCCCACACAGCGTCCCCGCTTTCTACCAAGTGCATTCGCGCAAATTGTTGTTGTTCCCCTCTTTTAAGTGGGCAAGTTTTAGAGCAACCGAGGTATAAATTTCCTTTGGCTAAAATGGTTTCAACATCGACAAGCGTTGCATTTTGACTGCTTTTTTGCGAGCCACTTTTTATGCCACAAAACTTTGCACTTTGACATGCAGCCACGTGTTGGAGTTGAGTGCGACATGGATGTCTGGATCTGAACTTGTGTGTGTGTGTGTGTGTGTGGGTTGAAAAATTGAGCTAACAAATGTGGCTAATGTGAGTAATAGTTGACAAACTACAAATGATTCCCAATGCCCTGAGTGACTGATTGGTAATCCACTTACAGTCCAAACTGTAAAAGCTAAAAAGCTGAAACTTGTACAGAAGTAATCTTTTGTGGGGAAAGTGAGTTCGATTTAAAACTACTTAAGGGACGTTTTTCATACTTCTAGATCAGGGGTGCACAGAATGAGCTTACGGCCGCATGTAGTGAAACACAAATGCACAATATATATCTCAGTAAGAACAATTACAAGAAATAAAAATAGAGGGAAGCTAACTTCGGCTGTACCGAAGTTTATATACGCCATAGACATGATATATGCTGTCAGTTTTATATGGAGATACGATATTCATCAAAAAGTTTTTCTCCCACTAGAACTACATTTTGGACCGATCGTTCTATGGCAGCTATATGCTATAGTCATCCGATTTAAATCAAACTTGACAAATTGTGTGGTAGTATATAATATAGATCTGTACAAAGTGGGAGCGATAGCATTGAAAACAAAAAGTTTTTCTCACTAAGACTTTTTTTCAGACCTATCTTTTGTATGGCAGCTATACTATATAGTTGCCCGATTTTGTAAAAACTTGCTGAAATTATGTGAAAGCATAAAGAACTCATAAATACGAGGGTTGGGAGCGATAGCAATGAAAACAAAAAAGTTTTTCTCACTGAGACTTTTTTTCAGACCTATCTTTTATTGTAAGCGGCTATACAATATAGTTTCCCGATTTGCATAAAACTTGCTGAAGAGTATGTGAAAGCATAAAGAACTCATAAATACGAGGGTTGGAAGCGATAGCAATGAAACAAAAAAGTTTTTCTCACTGAGACTTTTTTTCAGACCTATCTTTTATTATGTTAGCTATACTATATAGTTGCCCGATTTGCATAAAACTTGCTGAAATTATGTGAAAGCATAGAAAACTTATAAATACGGGGGTTGGGAGCGATAGCATTGAAAACAAAAAGTTTTCTCACTAAAACTACTTTTTCAACCGATCGTTCCCTATGGCGGCTATATGCTATAGTCATCCGATCCAGCCGGTTCCGACAAATGTGCAGCAAAAGACTTTATTACCAAAGTTTGGTTGAGATAGCTTTAAAACTGACGGAGGAGATAGCATAGAAACAGACGGACAGACGGACAGACGGACAGGCGGACAGACGGACGGACAGACGGACAGACGGACAGACGGACATGGCTATATCAACTCAGCTCGTCATGCTGATCAAGAATATATACGCTATGT
>JAEIFU010003736.1:0-24658 GCA_018904235.1 Lordiphosa stackelbergi | reverse complement strand
TGGAGTAATAGTTGGTCGCAGTGTTGTCTCTGATTTTATGGAATATAACCGGAGCATGCAGCAAAGAATATTAGAGTGCAGCAAAGAATATTAGAGTGTCTCTGTTCGCTCTCATTTACGCTCTCTAGATACTTTTTGGTCAGCTGTTCTCTCTCTCTCTGGATACATTTGGGTTATGGTCGTCTCCCTCTAACCACAGTGATTTCCTACTGGCACTTTGAAGTATCTTTTGGGCACTATAATTATTTATTTGGGCACTATCGTTTAGCACCAGCAAAATTGAGGGGAGCAAAAATGTTCTCTCTAATTCTAATTGCTCTATGACCGGAGCAACACATATCCCCTCCCTTACCTTCTATTCTAATCCAAATAGGGTTTTCCCGTTCCCTAATCCTCCAAAGCCCAAAAATGCAAAGAATTGCTTTATAGCTTTATCAAATTATCATTAACGATGAAAAATTTTTCGTTCAGTTTAACCCTAATGGCACAACCAGGGCTGAGCAGACCTATATGGGATTTGTATGGGAATACAAAGGCAGATATCCTAATAGTGTGTGTAAATGTAAATAATGCTAGGGAATAGCCACGGTGAACAATAAAAACATATTTCTACATTTAAGGTAACAATATATCTTCTTTTATTAAGCGTAAGTAAGAAAATTATCGGCATTCAATGCAATACTGTGCTAAATACATCTCGACTTGGATCCAACTTCTCTTTGGTATGCAGGCTTTTTGTTTTGTCATCAAAACCGCGGCCAAGTCATAAGACGAAAAGAAATTAGGCATACTGTTCGTCTAGAACTGGCGTATTTTTCGATCAGTTGCTCGTCAATAGTTATCTGGACACCCGGAACAAGTGCTTTATAAGCATGTTTCAAACATCGTCGATGTCTGCCGACTTGCTTTCCAATAGTCGAGCGTGTCTCATGTTGCCGTTATCAAATCCTATATTTTTTTTAAGAGTCTTTGCCCTCTAGATAGAGTTGCCGTTGAGGCCCCACAACTCAAGGACAGGCTGACTATTGTGACCCAAATATGCCGGCAAACAAAGTTAGGCCCAAAAAAGGCGAATAGTTCATTTTCACGTTCACGTCACGTTCGTGGAGACTGGTCAGGATTGTTGTCAGATTATTGACGGCATAGCTCCTGGTCCTTCCGATTAGTTTCGCGCTTGACCAAAGATTGCCATCCTTTGAACGGTATTTTATAATTGAACTCGACGAGCGTTGCTCTTTGCTTATATCGATGGCTTCAAGCGCTTCTAATCTTCTAAATAATCATCATCGTCATATGGATCATCGGCTTCTATGACGATGTCTGTCTCAGCATCGGAAGCCGCATCTTCTAAAAAGGGCACATAATCAGGATCCGTGCCGTCATTGTATCAGTATCGGCCAACCATTCGGTTACTCTTTCTTCTGGTTGATTCTTCTCTTCTTTCGATAAATTCTGATAACTTCTGGTGCGATTCACCATGTCCAACACATCATCATCATTGAAACTTGATGCTGATGATATTTTGTAAAATTCAAGTTCAAACAAAAAAAAATAATGATTCAACGTCTTTTCAAAGCATTCTTTTGAACTTCTAACGCTGTTCTTTGCATTTTGTACGTTCTACATACACATTCTTCAGTCCGAGGTTTCAATCGCATGCCACACTATTCATATTACACATAGGTCTACACAGACCTGCTTGTGCCGTTAAAACCGAATACAAACACATACTTTGGTCTGATTTCGTGCTTATTGTGTTTTCAATACCTGCTTCTAGGAAGTCATGGACGGATTCGTCTCTAACACGTAAAATAAAAAAGTTATACACAATTTTATATGCAAAAGGTCTGCACAGACCTTGATGAACCTCCTAGGTTTAAAATGTGGCCTGTGAAACTTTTTATTGATAAGGTTTTTGTTCCGGCCCTGATCCTCCTTAAGTGTTATTGCTGCTACTCTGGGGTATTAAGAACCTGCCGAAAATGCTTCCGCCCTTTCCTGCTGAGATGATTACCGTCAGCTTTATGCAGATTGGAAGTTTCGCTGCAGCCTGCTACGAATGAGAGACCAGAGTGTATTAGTTGTACACGGAAGTAACGCTTTCTAGAAAGCGGTCTGTGGCATCGTTCCTGAACCTTACGAGCAGCTTCTTGACCCTGTTAGCCACTCTTTTATAAACTCTATACAAATAAGGGTCTCCCGGTTGAGTAAACTGCCTCCTCAGTATCCTTTTGATGAGCAGTAGAGCAACGAGGGCAAGAGGGAGGCGACAGAGTGTCAGCGATCTATCCGATTAAAAGAGCATCATCTATATGAGAGGTGCCCAATCAAGCTTGTCTTAAGTAACAACAACCACATAGAAATAGAACGAGAAATCCGATTTTTGTTTTTGTGTGAGTGTTTTGCGAGGTTGTGGCTGTCTGATGCACAAGGAGCCAACAACAAAACTCAAAAAATTTTTTGCAGCTCGAATTTTATTTTTTTCTAACAATTTTAATATTCTTCTTTATTTTGAAACATGGTCAACATATTGTTAAAGCTATCGATGTGCTTAGTATGCAAGTAAGATTCATATTAATTGGTTGAGGGTATTCGCTATTTCTGGCTCTCTTTTCTTTCTTTGCGCTCTTAGCAAAACAGCTTAGTCCACGACACCTTTTTTTGCGTTTTCTTCTATTTCTCGGAGCAATTTTTCAAATATTCTTTTTTGGTGCGTGCGCCTGCATTAATTATATAAAAATAAAATAAGATTTTTTTATTATTTAATATTTTGTATATGGTGTTTTGAGTTTTTTTTTTATAATTTTTCTACACCAACAAACAATTTTTTGATGACAATACGGTTAATTTAAAAACAACAAAAAAACTTTGAAGAAAAATGGAATTAAAAAAATATAAGAATTTTTTTTGTTTATAAAAAGCCATAACTGTAGCTATTGCGCTTGATCTATAACAACGAATATGGTGCGTGCTTAATAGGCTTGGGCACCCTGGATCTATATTCTCTGAAAGGATCATTTCCAGTTTGTGGTCCAAGGTAGTCTCCAGATCTTTCCTAAAAAGACCCGGTTTGATGCTAGGTGAGGTGGTGTTCCAAGTTCATTTGAACAGATATATTGATATTTTAGCGTAAAGGTATTTTAAGACAGAGACAATGGTCACACTGTATATAGAGATGAACAAAGACGGACAGCTGTAAAAAGTATGGACAAGACAAACCTGTATTGACATGGTAAATAGCAAACCGTGTGTAAATAGAAATCCGTAAAGCTCGTAAAGCCACTGTTCAGATTTTCTGATTGACTTGAACTGTCTGCTTTTTAACTTATCGCCAAATATATTTGGTTTATCACAGAATCGCAATTACACACATCCGCTTAGATAATATGCACACACGTGCTTGCACTTCAGACCAGCTTTAGCTAATTCCTGTACTAATCACAATCACTTTGTGGCGTTTATCTTCCAGACATATGAAGGGCTTAATTCACACTATGTATCTTCTACTTCTCACTACATAAGAGCGTGTCATATAAGCTAATTTTTCTGTAAAAAACTAAAACTAACACGACATTAGCCCTAATATCAGCGGCAGGCGGCAACTAATCAACATTTCGTACGCTTTACAATGTAAATATTTTGCTTTTGGTATTTATCTTTTTGGAGAGTGACGGGCCCTAAAGGCAGCTGACAGCTGCTAATTGCAAACAAAATTAACAAAAAAAAAAAAAAAAAATGTTCAGTTTTAATTGTAGGTTAAAAGCTTTGGCTTTAATTCTGACGTACAATAATCACCAGAAAATAATTAATAAGTCTTAATAAGGTCAAATTGGCAATTTCAAAATGCCAAAAACAAGTTAAGCACCAAAAACAAAAATCGATTTTTATGCAAATTTTTTAAATCGTTGCCCAAGAAATGAAAACAAGTTAAATAACAAATTGATAAATATTAATAAGGCCGTTAAAAAATGTTTGTGTATCGGTTTCAGTGCGTGAGTTGCATTCACGCTTGGAGGCAGATAGAAATGTATCTGCTGGATAGCTAGAAATGTCAAACGCAAACAGTTACAGTTACCATTTGACCATTTGAAACGGAGCACAACCCAGATACAACAAATTGCAATCAAGTGTAAAGAGACACAAAACAGAAACGAAAAAACAAAAAGCGCGTATGCTTATAACACCAGATACAATCTTATTGTCTTTGCTGCTCTGAGAAATTGCCGCAATCAAATATTTATTAAAGTTCACTGGCTGTGTGTGTGACTTATGCGATGAAGTCACAATGTATGTAGTACACATGCCTTGACATTACGACTCCACAGCCATGAATCAGCTCCATCAGTTGTATCTTTCAGTTGCAACTGTGTCGAGGGTGTGTAGTACGGCTGTGTGAAAGTTTGTCCATGATTTTCCATGAACTTAAATTAACAATATTTTAATTTGTTTGCCAAGTATTTTATAATGAATTGATAAATGGTTCAATTCAATTGATATGATGATAAGTGTCGCTTATCTGTATTACTTTGTGGGGTATTATTATTTTTATTACGTTTTCTTATATGATTTATAATTTAATATCATTTTGAATATCATAAAAACTAAATTTGTTTATTTATCTTTGGCAATGGTCTTGTGATAACTCTTGAGAGATAACTTTAATAAAGAAATTCAGGAAAATTGTTTACCTTCTTTTAAAGTGTTTTTAAATGATTCATTGACTGATTTAATCAGGCTTTTGATATGACTCAACATGGAATTTGATAATCACTTTTAGCCTTGCAATAATATCAACTCCAGCCTTGTTCTAAATACGTTTTACCCAAGGAATTGATAATATTCGTATTGATTAGCTAAACTAAAGCTTAATACAATGCAATAACATTTCATTTCAACTTTACGGCTCCATTAACTTTGTAAGCTCTGCATGAGCTTGAAATTTAATCTCGACTTACAGGACTGATTGGCCCAATCCTTTCCGAGCTTGATCACTATTCATAAATTTTGGAGCAAGAGCGAAAAATAAATAAGTAGCTTTTCAGACGAACAACAACAAATATGATGATGTTGCGCAAACGTAATGGCATTCCATTCACAAAATTTATATATTTCTTTTCATAATTTTTTTCCTTAATTCAAAAGGTTTCAACTAAAACTAGTGTGGATCTTGAGTTGTCAAATGGAATATAGTTAATAGGAAAGAAAAGAAACGGATCATTTTAGGGATAAATCCCTGTTTACGTTAGCGTCTGGACAGTGACTAAACAGTGGCTAAACAGTGACTTGACTGTGAATTAGCAGTGACTTGATAGTCACTGAACAGTGATTAAGAAGTGACTCAACAGTGACTTGACAATGACTAAACAGTGACTCATCAGTGACTTGATATGCACTTAACAATGTCAGTAGAATGAATATTTTCCACATTGGAGTTTGATTTATCAGACTTAAGAGCCAAAATCGATAAAAATATACTAGGTGATATATTATTATTAAGTCTTAACTAAAAGTCCATCATATTGAAGTTAATTTAAACCTCTTAAGATCTATTTTACTCCCTGTTGTTTTGAAAACCACATTTACAAGTATAATAAAATTAATCAAATGGAAATGTCAACTTTCGAGTTTATAAAAAATGAAATGTTTATTATATAATAGGGCGTATTACTCAGATCGAAGTTTATTTCCGTATGAACTTAAGGACTTCGAATTATAATTGTTTAAGTTTATATGTGAAGTGCCAAATATGTTAGAGATTACTTGATCAGGTCAAAAGAAAATTATAATTATTTGACGATTTTGATCCGCTTGGCTTTCAGTAATCGATTTCACATCATTAAAGTTTTTAAACGACTCACAACAACTCAACAACAACGTCACTTGATATGTAAAGTTGAAGGGTTTCAAAAAGAAATGAGAACGTTTATACGGAAATTGCTGTCGAATTTTTGAACATATCCGATTAACTGAAAACCTTTGGTAGGAAATAATCTGAATACTTGTATCAAAAATATATATTTCTTTTGTTAATTAAATGAATAAAGAGCGAGAACCGAACCATAACCGCGGTTCAGTAAGCACCAAAAACCATGCAATGAACCCGGGGGTTCAAAAACTGTGTGAACCACCGAACCGAATCAGTCCTTATTTCCAAGTGGTTTGCATCCCTGCTTAACTGTGACTTGACAGTAACTTAACAGTGTTCTGACAATGTCGAAACAGTGATTTGACAATGACTAAAATGTGTCTTGACAGTGACTAAACAGTGACTTGACAGTGACTAAGACAGTGACTTGACAGTGACTTAACAGTGGCTAAACAGTGACTAAGCAGTAACTTGAATTGCTGTACTTGTTCAATGGGCTGATCATCCAAAACCAGTGATTGGGATTGTCCGGAAAGAAGGCTAATCGATTTAGTATTGGTGGTGTTGATTTTTAGACCTGCCGATTTAGATGAAGTGCCAAGTTCGGCTAACGCATAGGCATATATCGTCTGTATAATCCAGATGCCGCAATGTGGTTGTCATTGTCCACCTGATGCAGAGCACAACCCTGTCGAACGCTGCTCAGGACTGGGAAAGGCTGCGAGAGCTTTCCGCCATGAAGCACTCTGCACTGGGCGCTGTCGTATGTCGCTCTGATGAGGGATATAAGCTTTTCCGGTATCCCCCTCCTTCGCAACCCTTGCCAGATGCACTCCCTGCTTGCGCTGTCGAAGGCCTTCGAAGGCTGAAAGTGAAGGTCCGCCGTATTCGTCATGAAAGTCAGTGTTAATATGATCCGTGCATGAGGAACCTTTTCTGAAACCGGTTTGCTCTTCGCCTATGGTGTCCATAATGGTGTCTCTCAGGCGATCCAAAATAATTCGTGCTATGAGCTTTGCAATAGTGGGCAGCACACATATCCCGCGCCAGTTGTCGCACTCACGAAGGTGGCCCTTTTCGGGGATTTTCACCAAGATGCCCTCAAACCATTCCGAGGGGAGCTCCTCAGTTTCCCATGCCCGTTGCATAACCGGGTATAGTAACTCCGCAGGTATGCCATCAATACCAGCTGCTTTGTTGTCGGGCAGCGATTGGATGGCAGTAATTATTTCTAACTTAGTGGGCGCTGACATCCTTATCCTGTGGTGACTTGGAATTTGTGGCAATTCGGTAAAGAGTCGGGATGCGGCCGTGGATATCTCACAGTTGAGAACCATCGCAAAATGGGATCTCCATCTATTCATTTGGTCCGTGCCGGTCGTGAGATATTTACCATCTGTGTCCCTAATTGGGCGCTCCGCATTCATCTTCTTATCGGCTATTTCGTTGGTCGCCTTATAAATCGTTTTCAGGTCACCGTTTGCTGCTGCATTTTCTGCTATTTCTGCGAGATTGTAGATGTGGCTGTTTTTTGTCCTGGCGCACGCATCCTTTAATCTCACGGACTTTAGCTCGATATTCTTGCTTCAAAGCCGTTTCTTGATGTTGTGAGTGTGGATTCTGCAATTTCTGCCTGATTTCCGCTCGTTGGCTTATTAGGGTCCATGTCCGTTCGCTCATTCAGGGGCGGTGACCTCTGGGGATTTTACCGATAATGCTGTCACCAACATTCAGGTAAATTTCCTTCATTTCACTCCATTTCTCTGCTGCTGTAGCGTCATCATTCGACACGACTGATCCTGCTCTCAGATTCAACGCTTCCTTAAAGGTCTCGAATTTTCTGATTTGACAATCGCAGCCGTCCTGAGACGGATGACCGCTACCATTAGATGATGGTCGTAGGAGTTTTCTATGTCCACTCCCTTTTTGTTGCGTACGTCCATTAGGCACCCGCGGAAGCGTCGTGATATAGCCAGGTGGTCAATCTGGTTCTGGTATTCGCCAGTGACTTGACAGTGACTAAACAGTGTCTTGACAATGACTAAACAGTTCTTAAAACCGCCCTTTAACTGCTCTTAAATTTAGCATCATGTTTCACATCCAAACCTCGTGAGTATTCACGACACTCAGCCCTGAAAATGAGCTGTTTATTTTACGTGGTTTTCGTAGTATCGGAGGTACATACTTTTATAATAATTGCGTTTGAGTTTGTCATTTATATGATTTTTGTCCTGCTTTAGGCGATTGTGTGCCCAAAAGTATGTTGGACGACCGCGAACGACTGTAACTTATGATGAAAAACTGTTCATTAAAGAGAGAATCATCATTCTGATTCTCTAATTAAGCGGTGGCCACGAAATTTGGAAGCAGTTCAACAACAACAACAGAGAAACACAATCCTTATCAGCGAGTGTCGATCGCGCACATTGCACCAGTTGCGTGGTATGCGTGTGATCTTTGTTATAATAACACCCTTCGAAGCGAGGAATTGGCGACGTAATTTCTTATTCGTCTCAAACCAAAGAAAACAAGGGAGTGCCCATCGCTGGTATAATTGGATTTTGCCCGATTTGGCCTAATATCTGTAATAATAGCATTTAACACCCATTTTTGCCTAACTTCAAATCAGCAAAAACATCAAAATTGTTGCAAGTCGTATAGATCGGTTATGAGCAAATCTTGTTAAATTGTCTTGGGGTCCCAAAATATGCGTATAACCCAAATTAGGGGCATAGAACTTAATAATTAGAGTTTATGGCAAATACAATTTACTTTTGTACCATATTACAACGGCTATCTTAGTAATGCGAGTCAAGTAGGACCACGTTGAGAGATCATCTTTAATCGTACTCTCAATGTCAAGCATTATAACGGATTTTAACGGCATGGACATACTTATAGATCCCAAGCAATGATTCGTTTTTCTTTGCTTAATTTTTACTCTCAGTTTTTAGAGGTAAAATACAGGTTCTAAGCAGAGATTAAAACCGAAAGGTAAAACGGTTAGTTGACTTGTCAAGTTACCGGCGCCAAGCGGTCAAGATGACAGGCGTGCCAAAAACATTTTTCTCTTACATATACACATATTCATTCACATTCAGTAGAAGAGAGTAAGACTGCCTTCACACTGCTACATGAGAAATGATAATCTAGTAGGCCTGGAATTTTGCATGTTTTGGTCTGTAAAAATTTTTACATTTTACATGGTATACAGAGACTAATAAACTCTGGTACATAAATCTTTGAAAAAAGCTAAATTGATTTACAAAATATTGCGTTTCTTTTACTTCTCTGTTCAAGAACTTCCAAAATTTATCCATTCACTAAATTCTTTGGCTTGTTCTGCTCTAATTATCAATTTTACAAAACAAAAAAACCTCTCACTGTCTTACTTTTGGTTTACTTATCCTCACTCTTAGCCAACTCCTTTCTAGCTCATTGGCCCACTCCAATACCAAACATGACTCATGTTATGCACTCCCTCCTCCAAGCCACCCAAATGGTCTCTAGAGTGTGTGTGTGTGTGTGTGTGCATATTTTAGCCAACTCAAAACAAAATTCCAAAACAAATGCCAAATATTCCCACCAAAAACAAAATATGCAGAAATCAACATCAACCACAACAACAACAACTTTATAAAACAAAAAAACAAGCTGCGCTCACAAAACTATGCACATAAAAAAAAAAAAAAAAAAAGTTATATAAAAAACACGTTCAAACACACAAACGGCGCAAACAAGCCAGAAAGCGATGCTTAGATAAAAGGGAGGAGGAGGAGGAGGGGGAGGCCCGGGCGGTTTATGTGTGCTCACTTTGAGCCACGCTTCAATTGCAAATGCGCCCAGCATTGACGCAGATACTCGAAGCTACCAGTTGGTGTGGTTGTTGTTGTTGTAATTGTAAATTCTACAGGTTTCTTATAGTTAATATCGATGTGTGTTTGTGTGTGTGTGTGTGTTGCCTTAATGGCAAACAACAACAACAACAACAACAACATTGCTCTGCAATTTTACGCCAAAGCTAAAAAGGCGAGCGATCGAGCAGCAATCGACTCGATCAAGGGGCGTGAGAAGAGTAAAGAAACGTATGGGAGGGTGGGTCAGACTATTCCATTCGTAGGCAAAACCGGGCCACTCACTGAAGTACAATGGGAGTGGTACAAATTATGGAAAAACAAAAATATATATATAAAAATTCCAAATCGTAAAAAAGCAAAAGTTTAATACAAATGTTTAATAATCGGTGATGTGAGACACGTTAAACATTAAAAACAAAAAAGTTTTTCTCATTAAAACCCACTTTTTCGACCCCGATAGTTCCTATGACAGCTTCAAGATATAGTCATCCGATTTTGACAAAAACTTCCTGATCTTATGTGAAAGCGTAAAGTATTAATAATTGCTGAAGTGGGAGCCGTTAACATTAAAAACAAAAAGTTTTTCACAAAGACCCAATTTTCAACCGATAGTTCCTATGGCAGCTATAAGATATAGTCATCTCGATCCGGTCGGTTCCGACATATTAGCAGTGTGCAGTAAAAAGAAGACTCTGTGCAAAATTTCAGCTCGATAGCTTTAAAACTGAGAGACTAGTTCGCGTAGAAACAAGAAAGCAGACGGACAGACGGACAGACGGACAGACAGACGGACAAGACAGACGGACGGACAAAGCTCAATCGACTCAGCTCGTCGTCCTGATCAAGAATATATGTTTATAGGGTCGGAAAGTAAATATTTCTATGCGTTGCAAAACATCTGGGCAAAATTATAATACCCTTTGCAAGGGTATAAAAATTGTCATTAAAAAGATTCATTCACAAATTTTGAAAAGGGGAAAGATTTAACATTTTATTAGCAATTTTCAAGTTTATAGCTTAAACAATTATTGACTTAAAGCCCAGAACCAATTTTGAACTGGTTAAATACGGTCTTGAACCAAATAAAATTGAAGTTCATAGATTTAGATATACGGAAAAAATATAGCGCCGAACCACTGTTGAACCCGCTATATCTGATTTCGAACTGTTTTCACTTTACCAATCTAAACCCTTAATTTTAAGTTCATACTAATTTATATATATGAGATATTGTTTTAAACCACTTTGGAATCGACTTTAAGCAGATTACAGCGCCGCCTACCGAGTTAAATTATGAAACTGAACCCTTCAGGGCTTAAAAAAATTCATACAGCTAATGGAAATGAGCGGCCCTGTTCCGAAGTCTGAGTCGGTTTCCGCGTAAACGTAGCTTTTTCTTATTTCAAATTTATTAGGGTGCGAAGAATATCTGTGGTTACTTACTAGACCGTTGAGCACTCGGTTTTAGCTGCTTAAGCAATTTCGATTTTCCCCAAGACGGATCTAGTAACTACAGATATGATTGTCAACTTCTATGTAACATTGTTCGACTGGGAAATCGGAACAGGGCCGAAGGTGTATATTAGGGCTGTCGGATCGAAATTATCATTACAATTTTTTGTGTAATTAAATTTGTAATTGCCATTTCATTACAATTGTTTTGTAATTGCAATCAAAAGGGAGAAAAAAAGGAGAAAGGGCAAAGCTAACTTCGTCTGTACCGAAGTTTTGATACACTTGAAATAGCTTGTCTCAACGGTTAGCGACTTCGACCAAACTTCGCAGATCAGCTTAAAAACATTAAATATTACCCATGACCGTGTTTGAGAGCAGTTATATTGAGAGCAAAACAGTTTTTCTCACTAAAATCCATTTTCCGACCGAAAATTTGTATGGCAGCTACAAGAAGTAGTTATCCGATCCGGCCGGTTCCGACATATTAGCAGCGTGCAGTAAAAAGAAGACTCTGTGCAAAGTTTCAGCTCGATAGCTCCAAAACTGAGGGACTAGTTCGCGTAGAAACAGACAGACGGACAGACGGACAGACGGACGGACAAAGCTTAATCGACTCAGCTCGTCATGCTGATCAAGAATATATATACTTTATGTGGTCGGAGATGATTCCTTCTATGCGTTGCACACTTCTGGGCAAAATTATAATACACTTTTCAAGTGTATAATGAGAACAAACGTTCTTTAACCATCCACTTTTCGAACTTACATTAAGCCGAAAATTTTTAGAAAAGTGCGTTCTTAGTTCAAGCACGAAATGTTCAATGCTGGCTTCAAAAAGTGGAAAATGTGAATTATTTAAACGGTTATACGGTTTGGGTTACGGTAACTGTTTTGGTCGATGGTTTTTTTCCACTTACGGTTATATTACGGTACAATATATTGGTGGAATATCAGTTACAGTACTGGTTATTAAGCTAATTCTGTTTCGGGTTTAAATTCATTATAGATTCTACTTCTGAAAACAAACGCTCAACACTTATTTGTGTGGGTGGATACTGCTAGGCAAACTTTTGATAATGGAAAAAGATTTGGAAATATTGTTTAATTTTTTCCCACCGTTAGTATGTGTAACCTGCCAAGCCATATTTTTTGTTTTAGAAACATATTTTTAAACCATCAATAGTACGCGGGCTCTAGGTCTCGTTATGTTTGCACATAACTTCAAAAAGCAGGAACACAACACACCACAAAGGAGGCTAGGTGGTCATACAGCTGTTTCATTGGTACCTCTACCAAATCTTCAGTGACCTGTGCCTGCATGTACTGGACCCAACGACTCTTACTCATGTTTTGGACTGTTATTTCCTGATAATTCAATCAAATTATGGTTGTCTATTATTTAATTGTGCAGATTTCTTAACAATTTAATACAGTTAATTTTCTGCTTGGCAGATAAAGAGAGATTATGTCTCGGATCAAGAAATATTGGACATAGGTAAGCATCATTCTCGAACAGACTTGGTTCTCTCATTAAACCCGTGAGACTAAAGTTTGGCCAATAAAATTCTTCGATTTCAAATTTGATCCAGATAGAACCTTAGGTTACAGACAAAATCTGAATTAGCTGATGCCAAATTTGAGCCGAAGTCGTACATTTTTGGATCGGCTAATCTAGCCATCATCCAGTGTAATATCACTTATGTATATGGTAAGATGAGGAGAGTAAAGATTTTGGTTAGCTACACTCTTTTCATCTCGTTCGCTCTCTTTCCTTTGTGTCCATCAGCAATAGTGCGGCGCAATGCATGTAAAATTTTACAGGCTATGCATAACTGAGTTTCTGTCCTCTCCATTTGGCTAACCCAGGTCTAGACCAAGGTGAATTTACTACAAAGGTGACGTACTCCGTTGTGGTGAGGGGCCATAATTTTTTTAAAACGCTCTCTTAGCTCTCTGAGGCAGATGACAGCTGCTCTGAGAGACATGTGCTAGAAAGAGATAGCAATTAATAAGGCCCCTCGAAACAGAACAGCCGAACTTACGGTAGTGTGAAACGGTGATCACTGAATTGCTTGTAGTTTTTTTGCCTCTACATTATCCCGGCAGTGATTCACGGTTTCGGTTTCAAATTTTAAAGTGTTTTTTGCGGTTGGGGGTTACGGTTTCGGTTACGGTTTTAATCTCTGATTTTAAATCGAATCAGATTACTAAAAAACAGTAAGACAATCCTGGTTTCTACTGATTTTCCTTTGGATTTTTCCAGCTTTCAAAAAATGTTTGTTTCTTAGACAAAGAACATTTTGTACCTATTTTATGAACTATTATTTGGTTTCAACAATGTATTGGGGTTGACTTTAGAATTAATTAGAACTCAATTAAAAATACTTTTCATGTATTTTAAGAGTTCTTAAGACCATTACAACCTAAAAGTATGATCAAAAAGATTTTAAAATAGTTTGAAATGTACTCAATATTTCCCGAGACACTCTTAAATAAAGTATTTCGGATTTAAAATAATCGTTCTTACAATAAGAATTTTGTACTTGAACCAAGTATTTTCTTACTTACTGTATAATTGGCACCGTTTGTACTTGATTCAAGTATAAAGTTCTTGTTTAATAGTATGGTATATTATAGTTATTTTCCAAATTATTTTTCATTACATGAAACTAGTGATAATCGGGGCTGCAAACCGACTCGGAGTCGAAATGCTCCGAAGTTGAAGACTACGGGTTTTTTGGGAAGTCCGAACCGAACACGAACCGGAGCAGAAAATATTATCTTCTACTACCTACTCCACGCTCTCGGGATTGTCATCTTGCATTTTCTATATACAGTGTGACCATCATTCGATTACCATACCTTTACACTTAAATATCGCAACATTTATACATAATTCAATTACGGATTCGAACCCCGGACAACCCGTGGTTGCAATGGTAACTAAAATGTTTAATGTTTGTGCTTTAACGACCTTTATTATAATCAAACCATCAATAGTACGCTGGCTCTAGGTCTCGTTATGTTTGCACATAACTTCAAAAAGCAGGAACACAACGCACCAGTTGTTGGGGCCAGTACATTAGGCGCAGGTCACTGAAGATTTGGTAGAGGTACCAATGAAACAGCTGTATGACCACCTAGCCTCCTTTGTGGTGTGTTGTGTTCCTGCTTTTTGAAGTTATGTGCAAACATAACGAGACCTAGAGCCAGCGTACTATTGATGGTTTAAAATGTTTCATTTAAAAATAGTTGTAATTGTAATAATAATTAAAGTTTTAATTAGAATTACCCAAGAAATTTCAAAAAATTGAATTTGAATATAATGGTTATTTATATTTACAGTTCTGGTTTAAGTAAAGTTTAAACTTAAAACAATCAAAAATCTGTTAGTTGTTGTTTGTCTAAAATTATTTAAGAGAACTTAACCAAATTGGATTAGTTCTTAAATTTTTGTTAAACTTTCAACTAATTTTGGTCACAATAAATTTTACCAGCAATCAACAGCTTGGGCTTATCTTCTTTCAATATATTTATATTCAATAGGTGCTTAATATCGATATCAGAGATCTATATAAGTGAGTATACCAAGTTGTCAAATGTTTCAGTTGAAGGGTGCTTAAGAAATGAAGTATTTCAGTTTCCTGTTTTATTTATAAGATTAACACTGCTTTGGTGTTCTTTGTGCGATCTTATTGATTACTATTTTAGTTATAAATCTGAATGAATCTTTTGATTTGCGTATGCAATCCATGCGAAACAGTTTTAACTAGACGGAAAAGGCTTTATTGATCGGGATCCGGAATGTTTCTGCTTTGCATAATGGATAACTTTATGGTACCCTTGTACCCATTTTTAAGGGTAGACAAAATTATTTTGACTTTGTCTTATGAAGCTGGGGAAGAGAAAAATTTCTGAAATCCTCCAAACCAGAGACAAAAATTATACTGGTATGAAAGAAAGATTTCAATAAAACATAAGTAGGGCGGCTGTGGAAGCGTTGGGATGGTAGACTTGGTCAGGTAGCTGTTCACAAGAAGTCAGTTTTCAAATTCACTTTTGGGACCATCTTCGCGCACACCTTGCACATGTTCAAATGCTCCGTCACAATGTGATGAACCACAGATTTTGGTAAATTTAACATCTGGGCAATTAAACGAATACTTAGTCGATGGTCTGAGTTCAAAACTTTGTCGATGTTTGTCGAAGTCGAAGGTCTTCCAGCACGGTCTTCATTGGCGACCTCTTCCCAGCCCTCCAAAAAGGCCTGGTGGCACCGAAACACACCGTTTCTTGCTAAAGCAACATCGGGGTAAGCCTGCTTGATCATATCAAACGTCTCTGTCGCACATTTACCGAGTTTCACACAGAATTTAATCGCGTACCTCTTGCCGGCTTGCACCACTCACAGAAACACGTCGCGCGAAAATGCCTGTCCTGACTCTCTAGGTGCTCGGAGACCACGGAGCAGCCGCTCGTTCGTTAGCTAGGAACGCCCTCTACCGAATGCAGTCGGTGCGCGCACGCTCCGAAGTACAGTCCTATTACTTCCCGGACAAACCCTGTAAAACAAAATGTTTTCACTCCACCCTATTCTTCATCGACTTGAAATTAAAGTTCGTTACAGGATGTAACATTCTGTTTGGAATAAATTCATATAATGGAAATCACAGCTGCTAACTGTTTTGCTTAATAAAAACTTCTGCATTGGAATAGCACGCAATTCAAGTCTACTATACAGCTGTTTCATGAACCTCCCATTTCTATCTTCTTTCTCTTTTCTATCTTCTTTGCCCGATGCCTAGAGTTCTGGCTATTAGCTTTAAGCATAACCCACTGTGCAATTGGCAATGCCCATGCCACAATCCAAAACAAAATAACGTTGCAATAATCTTGAGCCCCCAAGTTGCCCCAACTTGGCCAACTGCTGTGCGCCTGCGCTCGCCTGCTTTTGCTTGTTGGCCACTTACTTGGCGTTCATTTCAACTTGGGTTTTGGTTTTGGTTGTGTTCGTAATTGTTTCATAAAACCTGGCCGAGTCAAAAACAGGTGCGCAATGCGCAATGCGCAAGCGCGCATTTTTTCTGGTTTCTGTCGATGGGTGACTTCGGCTTTTTGGGGGCAAGCGATTTCGATTTTAATTATGGTTTATGTGTCGTTCGTTTGCTCGTTTTTGTTGTTATTGTTTTTGGATCACACACGCAAAAAGGCATAAAACGGCAATCGCCTTTACTTATCCAATAAGCTATATATACACGAGTGTGTGTCTGTATGTTTGTATGTATAGAGAAGCGGTACAAGGTTGTTTGACTGAAATTGACATGAACAACGCAACGGTGGGAGACATGGCCAAGATACATTGGAGGTTGCCATTATTATTGTTGTTGTTTGGGCGGATCGCTTGGACTTGAGTAGCGGGCGAATTAATCAGAGTAGAAGCAAAAGGATGGCTTCAAAATTATTGGAGCGAAAATTGTGGATTCTTAGTTAATGGGGAAATGAACTACATTGTTTAGTTATTTTTCGGGAACTTTTCTAGTCTTTACAAATTTTACAAATATTATATCACTAATAAGTCATGACTTTTATCTTTTTTTTTGTTGAGTAATTTATATTTTGGTTTGTCTGATTATCTCATAATCAGCTTCTTTAATCATTAATGAAGCCTGCAAAATCATTTTGAAAATTACATAAAAAAATAATAATTTAAAAACTAAAACAAAAGCGCGACAAACAAAAACAACAAAAATTTTGATTTGTTACACAAAATTGGAGCTGGCTTTTTACCACATTGTGGCGGCTGTTATACTTGTTGTTGTTGTTGTTGTTGGAGTTTGAGTTGATTTATGCCAATTTTGGCTAGCAAATTCAGTGAAAGTTAAAAAATGTTGTTAAAGGTTGTGTCAATGAACGGAGGCAAGAAACATGGGATATGTGGAGCATACCAAAACATGTGGAATTCATATTTGCTAAAGGAAAAGAGACACCTGAGACTGACCACACCACCATCGATTTGGATCGGGACTTGAACCCGGGACCTCGAAAACTGAACACACACGAAAGACAGCGCCTTAGCTCACTCAATTATCAGTCATAAGCAAGAATTGGCGTCCAAATCATAGTAAAGAATGTAAGCAGTTGGCACTTTGCGACTCAGCCAGCGACAAGGCCTGTTGCCTAGTGGCTAAATATTCGCTGAGAAAACGTTGCGGTCGTGATACTCTATACCAAAGGTACTCAAAGTATATTAAGTTTGTGCAATTATCTAAATTATTTTAGATAGATTCTCGTTTAGCAGACTGAGAGAAAGAACGATTAGGTATCTCTGATTAAAAGAAACGAAGAATTAAGAAAATTATAAACATTGTGATTTGTCTAATTCAAAAAAGTAGTTTGTAAAGCAAACCCATCGACTTGGACCTCTTTGAACTAATGACCCAATTCGATCAGAACTCCCGGTCTGTACAAATACCAATGCTGATTTATTCTGCTTTATTTGACTTAGGGATTTTTAATACCCTGTACTAGATAAGGACTGGTTAGGTTCAGTGGTTCACACAGTTTTAAATCACCGTTTCCTTATTTTAACTTGGGGGGATACGGAAATCTCTAGAGATTTTGCTGACGGTTTGGTTTGTAAATCTCAAAAATTGTCTTCTTATTAAAAATCTAGTTAGAACACCAGATGTTCTAGTTGAAGTTCCATCTCTAAAAACAGGGCTGAATCTCCAGACAAAAAATTTCCGAAAGTTTAAAAGAAATTTTTTGATTGTGTCATATGTTTTACGATGCATGTTCAAGTTATAATTAAAATTGAAGTCATATTCTCCATAAATAAAATGCAAAGTTTAAAAATTTGTTGGCGCCAAACATGAGATATAACTTGCCAGCCCTTAAACGGCGCCACTGATGTGATTGGTTTAGATAACATTACATAACAGATTTAATATAATTATTTTTTTAATTAATTTATCGTTTGATGCAATCCATCCTAGAAAATAATGGTGCTTACATTTCCAAAATTTATTTTGCTTGCTAAAATTGTTTGGGTGGTGAATTTTGCTAAATCTCCTTACAAAACACGGGAGGTTTGAAACCAACCAAAAGAAATTTCTTTGGCAAATTTCTAAGAATTGGAATTTGGTTGGAAGAGGTTTCAGGCACAGCCGTTTATGTAGGTTTGTTTCTGCTCTCAAATTTTCGAAAAATAGAATGTCTAAAGTAATTTCAAGAATATATTCCCAAAATATATAGATATATACGGTTTTGGTTTCAAATGATACAGTGCATTTTTCGATTGGATTATTAAATCAAACGAAAGGAATATGATCCGTGCTTCTTACAAACCCTATTAGTTGGATTAAGATAGAGAACATTGTTGCCATTTTAGCTATTAAGTTAATAGATCTGGCAATTTTGCAAGAGGAAATCCTATTAAATTTCTGATATAGCTTTTAGCTACAAAACTAGCAATTTTTTAAAAATGTTTAGCTATTTCTAGCTACTTCCACATTAAACACGTAAAAGTTATTGAACCTAGTTGCTTAGCGAAAAGGTGTTTTAAAACCAAATTACCGAGATGCCTGGCTGCAAAGCGTAGAATTTAAAATTGACTGGCAAGGTTCCATTGATTCCACCAAAGCCTAACGATGTTTCTGCAAATCCACAACAAGAGCAAAACTGTTTGATATTCAACTCCACGCGACACACATGTTTATGGCGGAAGAAGGATTTACTCAGAAGAACAAAATAAATTTGAAGTGGTTTTGGGGTTAATTTTTGTTCGTTCTTGTTGGTCTTTCCAACTCAAAAACACTATGAAGTAATTTTATGAATCAACATTTCTTACTATCACTCATACTAGGTTTAAGCTAAGCCCATTTTGCGAAATCATTTCATGAAATGGGTCAGAAAGTGCGTGCATAAATACCATTTCATGAATTCGACTAAAACACGAAAGTTGACTATGAATTTGACATCAATTCACAAAATGCTGTGGCGTAGCCAACTTAAGTTGCGCAGATGCTACTAGATCTTGATTTCTCAATGTCTGGTAACATGGTGCTATAGCAAACAGATGTTCATAAATTTTAGCCAATTGTTAGCGCACATAAAAATATGTTTCAGGCACATAAATATCCATAAGTATGGATTTTCAGAGCAAGCGGAAAAACGATCTAAAAGAAACAACATTCATCCGGGAGGATGATGAAACGGTTCGGAACACCCCAAATTGGGACAATAATGTTGTTTTCAGCCAAATTAACTTTTTTGGCTTAGAGCCAGTAGAAAACACCAATTAAAATTAAGCCAGCCAGATGAAAACAAACTAAAAGAAACAACGGCCAGTTCTAAGCCTCTCAAAAGCTGTAGCTTTTGGACTTTAGAACTTTGAGCTTAAGCTTAGCGTATGTACACCAAAATGTTGAAAACATGGAAGCTTGTCCTATTTTTACTTTCATTGTTTTTTGAGGTTCCCAACTGATTAAAACATTGATTGTATGGAAAGGCAGCTGAAGTGATGTTTTCTCCAGCGATAAGCCTACGGAAGATTCATCCGGAGAATGATGAAACGGTACCGTATAGGCAACCAGCTCATTTTGGTGTACAATAATGCATAAGTTGTTTTCAGTTGTGAACACACAACTTTTTCGACCTAGAGCCAGCTAGAACTCACTAATTAAAAGAAACAACGCCATATACAAATTCTTTCCGAGAAATTTAAAGACTAAAAATATGTTTAAATCTATCGAGCAAGTAAAAACTAAGCTTCGTATGCTTAAAAAACTTTACGAGGTGAAGCAAACAACGCAACCAGTGGCGCTAGTAGGAAAAACTGCACCCACTTTAACGAACTGAATGAGCTATTTTGGGACATCGTCCCGTCGCTATTCGCTTCATGAAAGTTGGGAAATATTAAAAACATATTTCCAAAGTGGTGAGTCCTAGACTCAAACTGTGCGAAATTCGAAAAAAACATTTAACCAAAATAGAGGGGAAGCTAACTTCGGCTCAACCGAAGGTTATATACCCTGGAGGATGATATATGCCTGCCAGTTGGTTATATGGTAGCTATACGATATATTTATCCGATTTCGATCAAACTCTCCAAAATTGTGTTGAAACAGGTAACGTTCGTATCTGAAAGTATAAAGACGCAACCATTGAAAATAACAGTTTTTCTTCCTAGAACTTCTTGGACTGAGCGTTCTTATGGCAGATATTAACTATAGTCATCCCAATTGAATCAAACTTAACAGAATTGTTTGGTATTATATAATATTATATATTATATTAATATGATATTATATTGAAGCGATAGCATTGAAAACAAAAAAAATTTTTCTAACTAAGATTTTTTTCAGACCTATCTTTGTGTGGCAGCTATACTATATAGTTGTCCGATTTTAATAAATCTCGGTGAAATTATGAAATCATAGAAAACTTATAAATACGAAAGTTGGGAGCAATAGCATTGAAAAACAAAAGTTTTTTCTTACTAAACCAATTTTTCGACCGATCGTTCCCATGGCAGCTGTACACTACAGTCATCCGATTTGGATTAAACTTGACAGAATGGTCTGAGCAAATAATATTGATTAGTAAATAATTTTTGGAACTTTTTCACACTAAGACTATTTTCAAACCTATATTTTGTATGGCAGCTATATTATAGTTGTCTAATTTTCAAAAATCTTGGTGGAACTATGTCAAAAGCATATCTCATAAATCATGCCTCTTAAATTCACATGTAACGAGTAGGGAAATGAGGAAACCGATAGGGAATAAAAGAATTAATTATATAATAATACTACAATAACCCGACGCGCTTCGCTGCACATTCAACAGTATTAAACCAAACAACATTGGATATAATAATCGCTGGTAGAGCCCAGAAATCGAACTTTGCTGATGGGTTTTCCCTCCAACTCCGACCCCCATCCCACCCACTCTACACCCAATTTCCACCCACCTCCTTCCCCCCCAGATCCCTCCCACTTCCCGTCCACTTTCCCGCCCACATCCCACCCACATCCCATTCACTTCCTTCCGGATTTTCCGACATTGAAAAATCACATTTTTAATTATTTCGCATTCTGTCCTTACAAAACGAGTTTCAAGCCAACGGATAAAAATAGTTTATTTTCATGCCGAATTTTCAGGGAATTTTCCGACCGTCAGGTCATATTTTTCTCTACTCCGAAAACCAAATTTCAATTTATTTCACCCACTCTTCCTTTAAAACCATTTGAAGCCAATTGTATGAATAGTATTATTCATGCAGAATTTTCCGGGAATTTTTCGACCGTCAGGTCAAATTTTCCAACATCGGAAAATTTATTTCAAGCTAATTCGTATTCAACCTTACAACCGAGTTTGAAGCCAAATAGTTTTTTTCATGCTGAATTTTCCGGACATTTCCTAGTAGGCGGATTTTCCCTAAATGGGGAAAACACGTGTCGAATTTTTTGCGTACTTTGCATACCAACCAAGTTTCAAGTCAATCGGATGAAAAATAAAATTTTTCCCATACAAACTTTTCCGACGCTTTTCCGACTTTTCCGAGTGGAATTTTCCAAAACCCCGTCTTTGTACGCACTTTCACCACTAACAGAAACTCCTGTCCAAATTTCAGCTTTCTATCTCTTACCGTTTAGGCTGTGCGATGATTGCCAATCAGTCAGACAGTCAGTGAATCAATCAGTCAGGACACTCTGTTTTATATTTATAGAGATGGGTTTTTTAGGTTAAATTTTATATTAACTGTTTTGATTAATTTTAAATTGCGTAGCGCTATTTATAAATTTTACAGAATTTGGTAGTGTGTTCCAGTGGCGAGCAGCATATATGAAGAACTGTTTCTCAGAACTTGCCAGTTTAATTTTGGGGCATATTAAATTATTTGTTCTGGAGGATAAGGCAAAACTTAGCTTCTCATATAAGTAAATTCGTTTTCTGTGTAATAAGATTAGGGCCCTAAACTTTATTCATTGACTAAGGCAAAGATCAAACATTTTATGTGCAAAAAACGTGATGTGTTCAGACCTATGTCTATAAATATATACGGAGCTATAGAGTTAAAAGCGACTTTAAGTTTATTTATACTAGCTGCATCACAATGCCCAAAAATCTCTATGCTGTAAAATAGTGTAGGAATCTGATACATTTTAGCTATTGTCATTCGAATTTGAATTGGTAGAATTTTTTGGGATAAAGAGAGCTGCCTAAGTAATCCGTATAACCTTCCAGTTGCCATATTGATGTGGTCATTCTAATGACAACATTATATTATTAAGATAAAATTAATACCCAAAGCATTAATACCAAGCATTTGGATGTACGCGGATTAAGTCCCAATTTTGTAGTCCCAATTATTCACTCCTTTTTTTGTTTATTTTTAATTTTTTTTTTTTTAATTTTAGGAGTTGTACAGAGGTTGAAACTAAAATTTTTTTTCGGTAAAGAATGACCAAGAATTTAATTGAAGAATCCCCCGAATGCATTCCTGCTTTTTCCAGACAATCCTTAAACTTATGGACGTCGTCGGTAGATTCGATTGTGAATATTAATATGATTTTAATTTCGAATATAATAGCTAAAAGTTCAAATAATTTCTTTTGAGAAATCTAATAGAATCAAGAAATTGTAAATTTTGAGGAAAATCCACCCTCAAGGCAGGTAAAAGGGGCAAGCGGGATCAAGTGCAAACCGTACTTTAGACCCGTTTCAGCTTTAGAAATAGGCTTGGGACGGGAAAATCACCTAAGTTCTTGGGCGGGACAATTATACGCGGATACATTTAGTAATTAATAAGTATGAAAGCAACTGTTTAGGCCTAATCTCAAGGCTGGTGGAATTCTAATCGGTTACATTTTATGGCTCCACATTTAGGGACCACTTGAACAGAGAGATTATCTCACGTGGCTCGTGTCCAACCAAAACCCAATCAAGTGGTTCTAAATTTAGACGATGACCGACTTAAAAAAAAGGAAATTGTATTTTTTTATTGTAATTGTTATTGTTGTTACTCACCTTCTTAATGATGCTCGTGATGTTTGCCAGATGATAAGCAAAAAAAAATGAAAAAATAGTTGCCTAAAAAGGTGATTTGTGTGGTTCACTTTCGTTTGGGATTGAACGATTAAGGTGATAAGGCTTACAAGAAAAATAACAATTAACAACAACAACAACAACAACTTAATGCACAATTATTTGTTAAAGAATTTTGTTTTCTTATTTGTTGTTGTTGTCTCGCTTGCTCTTTAGGGCGCCTTTTCTGTGTTTTGCTTTCGACGTTTTCGTTTGAACCGGTTTGGATTTTTTTTTTGTTATTTCTTATTTATTTTCCGTTGTTTAAAATGCAATTCCAATTTTTAGCCAAAATGTTTAATAATTTGTTTAATTTATATAAATTTCAAAACACTTTAAATTAACACGAACAAAGTGGCTGAAGCAAGAAGAAGAAGAAGAAGCAGAAGAGCGCAAACAGACACAGGAATGCAGGCAAACAGGTGTTTGTTGTTGGTGCCTTGCCTCTTTTTTTTTTGTTGTTTTGTAGCTGGGCTTCTACACTTTTGCTTGGTTTTGTTTGTTTAGTTAATTCTTTGGCTTACGCGACGTTTTGTTTTTATTTGATTTGTTAGTTATTATTTAATTAAACAGACACCTGTTGCGCGTTATTTTCGAAATGTTTACGCAGCTAAACCCGCACACACACAACCTGCTAGCTTCAAATCTTTTTTAACACTGAACTGAATAGCCTTAACCATTATCGATTTTATGTGGGTTATCGATATCGATAGGCCCAGTAAAGAGTGACCAGCTGTGTAAAATACCAAAAAAAAATTTCCCCGCTTTGGGATTTTTTTTGGTTTTGCTTTCCCATTTACCGTTCAACTATCAAAGCGCTAGGACGCTGCGTTCTCCAATTTCAAAATGGATTCCGATATAATGGACTTTTTTGACTTTTCCAAAGATTTTAAACGTGAATTAGCTCCCGCCGGTTGTGTAACCAGCAATCCAAATGCTTTGGTCACCGACACCTATGAATCTAAGCCGGCAAAGCGCGAGATAATCGGCACTGAATATGTCAGCGATATTGTGGAGCAAGAGAAGAAGCGCATGGAGGGGGTAAGTAGAAGAAGAAGAAGAAGAACAGACGCCAAATATCACATATATGTATATGTATTTGTTTGTTTATGTTAGCTTGCCGAAGGTCCGGGCTCAGCCAAACGCAATAAAACTTTAAATGACTTGGACAGCGATGAGGAAGAAGAAGATGCACCCAAAGTTCGTACCGATGAGGAGTATTATAATAAATATCGTTTCGATTTAAATCGAGACAAAAATTTGCCAGTCTATGCACAGCGCGAGGAGATTATGGCTGCCATTAAGGCGAATCCTGTGGTGATTCTAAAAGGCGAAACAGGCTGCGGCAAGACCACGCAGGTAAGTGTTTTGATGACAGTTGGAACTAGTT